>JAVIAB010000117.1:27170651-27448151 GCA_032433765.1 Megaustenia siamemsis
ATCTATCTATCTATCTATCTATCTATCTATCTATCTATCTATCTATCTATCTATCTATCTATCTATCTATCTATCTATCTATCTATCTATCTATCTATCTATCTATCTATCTATCTATCTATCTATCTATCTATCTATCTCTTTCAATCTGGTGAATTGTAACCGTAAAAATAAATATATTCCTACATTTACAATGGTAAAATTTAAATATACATTTGATTAAGGATAATTGTTTTGTTGATTAAATCTTTTCTAAGCATTCTCTCTGTGTGTCTTTCCCCTCCCTCCCTCTCTCTCTCTCTCTCTCTCTCTCTCTCTCTCTCTGCCTACATTTCTCCCTGATTTTAATGTTCACAATTTGATTTAAAGAATGAATGAGATTCAGGACCTCAGTTTTCACATTAACAAGAATAACGAATCTCATTGTGCCACTAATAGCTGCTATGTCACTTCTGTAGCCTGTCACCAGTGAGATCCCGTGAGTTCTCGTGTAATGACGTATTCTTGGCAGCAAGCTTTTTTGTCACGTGAGAGTATCACAAAGGATGACGAGATTGTATAGTTCATTGTGGCTAATAGGGCATCATTATATTTGACAATGAGTACGCTACAGAAATGTGCTGTGGGGTAGGCTGGAATTAAACATTTTGTCCGGCATCTTTACATTTGACACAAAATACTGAATATGGAGGTTACTAGAGTCAACAACATCATGTGCGATGGCTCGTAGAATCGATTATAAATTCCATTTACAACTGCGCGCCTATAGCGTTTAATTACGTCACTGAGCATTGGAAATACCCCTAGAGGAAAAACGAACACTCTACATGACTATTTTCTTTCTAAGTTTGTGTTGTCTGTGCTCCCACATGGGGAAGTCAACTCAAGAACAATTACAAAAGCCTCAGAAATTAAATGTGTTGGACGCGTGGCAAGAGACAGCCGGAAAGATAAGATCACAAGAAGAAATTTAGAAAAAAGCAAGTAATAATTCCCGACTTTGAATACATTAAGAGGCAGAAGATAAAATTGTATGGCCATTGACAACTATATGTTGGTAGTGGAAGAAGGCCGATAGCTTAGTGGTTGGTGAACTGGACTACAAAGGACAAGTGGTAGGGTTCGATCCCAACCGACGACTTCCGGTTTATCCAGCCTTAAATAGGTACTGGATTTTTTTTCTGGGAAAGTAAAGCGGCACGGGCGTAATACCGACCACATTACCCCAAAAATCATGTGCTGAAGGTCTGTCAAATGTATGGTAACTAACACCATATTCCCTATACGCCACTTGGCGTGACGGGGGTACTTTACTTTTTACTATTGACAACTAAAAACTGGGATACAGCAAGCCTTCAAGAAACGCATCGAGAACATCACACATTAAAGAGTCTATCACGAAACAGAAAGATTGTGGGAATGTTAGAAAAATAAAACTAAAAATAATAGTTGAATGGCCAACAAAACGTTAAAGACCGCACCCCCACCCGTGACGTATAAGGGTAAATAAGAAAAGAGAAAAGATGTGAGCCAGACTTGAGGCACTCTTCCAAAGACACACAAAGTACGGAACTTTACTGTTTTCCTACAAGAAAACACAAGTCTTGTGGTCCCTGATTGGGCTTTAGGTCTGTGGCTTACGAAAAGAATAAAATTTTAATTTTAATTTTCCATTCACTTTATCACTTGCAACTCTAATATTCTTCTCGGAAACCACGTCAGTAACACAGGAACAATTATATTAAAACGCTATCAACTGGTACCATACCTATTGGCTTAGATTATCACATCACAAGTTTATATAGGTTCATTTATTTATCCGTTCTGTTTTAAGTTCCTACTAAACTATTCTCTTTAGTATTATTGAAACGTGTATGTCTGTTACCATATAACTCTTCCTCCCTTAATATACACAGCTGTTCCAACATCATTACATATCTAGAAATGAAGCTTGTTTTCTCCTGATTTCAGTAATACATCTTTACTCTTTACCCTCATTCAGAACGTCCTTCTTAATCGTTAATTTCTACATGGTATTCTAAACATTCTTCCGTAAAACAACATTTCCTGGCCTCTGAAGATTTTCTTTTCTGTTGTCAGATTTTCCATGAGCCACTTCCTTATATCAAGACAGGCACGTTAACACAGAAATGAGAAAAAAAAGATCACAAACACATTCTGATCTGTGTAATGTGTTCCTGCATCTGATGTATGTGGCCAGCATCAGAATTACCGGCAATGAGTAAACATGTATTTATTTTCTCAGGAAAGGCATCATTGATTGATCCTACCCGAGATTTTTCTGATTGATTATGTGTTATCTAATACTCACATCATACACGTATATACACATATTAATTCTAATTATATCTTTGGCCAAGGCAGAAATCTTGCCTACACCGCGAAGAAGCAATAATAATTTATTTTTAGCCACGTAATTAAAATGGAATAACTGGAATATATTGTGTCAAACAGAAAAAACAACAGGAAGAACATAACTCCTTTTGTTTTTTATATATCATCATCATCATGTATCATACCGTTTGGCGTAGGCGATCATGTCCTTCCACAATCTTCTATCTACAGTGCATCATATCAGTTCTGTTGTTGGCTGTTTTCCATGCCATGACACCAAGCTATCCAGTATTTTCTCTTTTTGTCGTCCGCGATCTCTTTTTCCTTTTATTTTGCCAGTTGTAACCAAGTATTCCAACTTTCCTCTTCTCATGATGTGCCCGAAAAATGTTGATTGTTTCTTTCTGATGTTTTTAGGAGCTCCCTTTTTGTGTTGGCCTTTTTGAAAACTTCCTAATTTGTCTTTTTTAGCTGTCTAGGGAACTTTCAACATTCTTCTGAGAAATCCCATCTCTATGGTCTCTAATCGTCTTTGAGATCTCAGAGTGGTATTTTAGTTCTAGTCTTGGAAGTCTTTAATCGATTATTGTATGAAGATCTTCTCAGTCTAGATAGAACATTTCCTTCTTTCTTGACATTGATATTTTGTGGGCTTGGTTTCAAATTATGACACCAGACACAATGTGTTAGATGCTCAACTAAAGGCATCTTCACGTTTAGATGATACTTCCATAGTTAATGCTCGTAGCAAACAGATTAAAAGATTGGCAAATTTGAGAGTTTTGGGGAATGCAAACTCTAATATGTAACCAGAAAAGTTTATAGATTTTAAACCTATAGGTTTCTTCTAACCATCTTGAATATACAACAGAAGCATTAGTATTTTATCTTCTTGGACAGACACAAGTGAGGAAGTCAAGTGAATTATCACAGGCAAATAACTGTGAGAAGGATATAGAGAAACAGTTTTTTTGTAAATGGTTTAGTAGCAAGACAACAATAGAAATTGCAAATAATGGCAGAAATAGACAGTTGTGGAGAGACATAATCGCTCACAGCAGTTGGTACTGAGAAATGAAAAAAAAAAAAATATATATATATATATATACAAGAAAATCACTGGAGTCTGTAGAAATGCTGTTTTACAGAAGAATATTGAGAATACCATGGACAGTTAAGAAGAGTAGTGAATTCGTTCTGTAAGAGGCCAAAGCAAAAAGAGAGCTAATCTCCAATATCAGGAAGAAACAATCATCATTTTTTGGCCACGTAATGAGAAGGGAACAGCTGGAATATATTGTAATAACTGGGAACATTGAGGGATGAAGAGATAGAGGGAAGCAAAGAGAAAAGATACCAGACAGCTTAAGAGAATGGCTTGGCAGAAGGTCAACAACAAAATGATAAGTAACTGTCGAGATCGAAAGTTGTGGAGAGACATGATCACCTACGCCAGCAGGCCCGATACTTGATGATGATGATGATGATGATGCTGATGCTGATGCTGATACTGATGTTGATGATGATGATGCTGATGCTGATACTGATGCTGATGATGATGATGATGATGATGATGATGATGATGATGATGATGATGATGCTGATGCTGATACTGATGTTGATGATGATGATGATGCTGATGGTGATGGTGATGATGATTATGATGGTGGTGATGATGATAATGATGCTGATAATGATGATGATGCTGATGCTGATCATGATGTTGAGTATGATGCTGATGATGATGATGATGATATATATATATAAACAATTTGGTTAAAGCTTCACGTAACAAGTGGGCGACACAAACCAGAACCAACCAAGGTGATGGTGTTCTCCAAGTGGGCAACACAAACCAGAACCAACCAAGGTGATGGTGTTCTCTAAGTGGGCAACTCAAACCAGAACCAACCAAGTTGATGGTGTTCTCCAAGTGGGCAATAAGTGGGCAAAACAAACTAGAACCAACGAAGGTGATGGTGTTCTCCAAGTGGGCAACAACTGGGCAAAACAAATCAGAACCAACAAAGGTGATGGTGTTCTCCAAGTGAGCAATACAAATAAGAACCAACCAAGGTGATGGCGTTCTCCAAGTGGGCAACAAAAATAAGAACCAACCAAAGTGATGGTTTTCTACAAAGTGGGCAACACAAATCAGAACCAACCAAGGTGATGGTTTTCTCCATGTGGACAACAAATGGGCAACACAAATCAGAATCAACCAAGGTGATGGTGTTCTCCAAGTGAGCAACACAAATCAGAATCAACCAAGGTGATGGTGTTCTCCAAGTGGGCAACACAAATCAGAATCAACCATGGTGATGGTGTTCTCTAAGGGGGCAACACAAATCAGAATCAACCAAGGTGATGGTGTTCTCCACTTGTTACATGAAACTTTAACCATACTGTTGTTTTTCTATATTTATATTTTTTTTCATTTCTACTTACTATTGTCTGCACTACATCTTCGCATGTTGATGCATTTATGTGCTTTTCTTTGCCTGGACCCGTGCAGTTGGTACAGTACTTCATAATAATAATGGGAGTTATCATTATCCTCGTCTGTCTGTCCAGTTGCTTGTACATCTGTCTGGTTGTCTGTGCATCTGTTTGATTGTATGTGCATCTGTCTTTCGATAAGTTTTCTGTTGTTTTGTGAAACATCGTACTTTTTTTATGGGGGGGGGGGGGGGTGTTCGCCAGATTTTTACCTCTGATGAAGTCCCTAGATACTAGGAACTGAATTTTGCGTGTTAATCCGTTTTTCCCCGGAAGCCGTGTGCATTGGGGTCCCTCGCTGCACAGGCAGATAACTGCGTCTTCGAAGGTACTCATATTTTTTTCCGGCCGTGAGTAATTGACGTTTCAAGCCGGGCCTCGCCGCTGAGACCAGGGGTGGTTGCCGCAGAGAGAAATCATAAATAAAAATCCCTAACTAATGCACGCGGGATTTGAACGCACAACCTCTCTGTCCCGAGGCCGGCGTCTTGCCTCGAGCGAGACCAACCAGTCCTCCGAAACATCGTATAGGAATATTACAAGGCAACGGGAAAATGCAAGGGAAAAGTTTAAATGGACTCGTTTAAGTCTGGACAGGGAATGCTGGATAGAGAGTGGTGTTAATGCATGAGACATAATGGAGCGGCCCTCCATGGTGACCAAACCTAGTCAATGAAACGGAATATGATGACGATGATGATATGGTGGTGGTATTGTTAATGATTATGGTATTATGGTGGTGATGGTTGTAGTTATGACGATGGTGTTGGTGATGGTTGTGGTGATAATTGTGATGGTGGTGGTGGTTGTGGTGATGATCCTGGTGATAATGTTGATGGTGGGGATGATGATGGTGGTGCTTGTGGTGATGATCCTGGTGATAATGTTGATGGTGGGGATGATGATGGTGGTGGTTGTGGTGATGGTGGTGGTGATGATGATGAAGGTAGTTGTGGTGATGATGATGGTGGTGATGATGAGGGTAGTTGTGGTGATGATGGTGGTGGTGATGATGGTGATGATAATGAGGGTAGTTGTGGTGATGATGATGGTGATGATGATGGTGGAGGTTGTGGTGATGGTTGTGATGATGGTGATGATATTTGTGTTGGTTGTGATGATGATATTGGTTGTAGTGATGGATGTGATGGTGATGGTTGTGATATTGGTGATTTTTGTGATGATGACGATGGTGATATTTGTGATGGTTGTGATGAAGGTTGACGTTGTTGTGGTTGACGTGATGGTGTTCTGGTGATGGTGGTGTTGATGATTGTTGTGATGACGATGGTGGCGGTGATAATTCTGATGGTGATGATGTTGGTGATTTTTTGTATTGTGTTGGTGATTATGATGGTGATGATAGTGGTGTTGGCTGTAATGATGATGATGGTACTGGTTGTAGTGTTGGTTATAATGATGATGGTTGGTGTGATGGTTGTGTTGATGATGGTAGTGATATTGGTGATTTTTGTGATGATCACGATGGGGATATTGGTGATTTTTGTGATGATCACGATGGGGATATTGGTGATAGTTTTGATGATGATTGTTGTGGTTGTCGTCATAGTGTTGGTGGTGATAATGGTGGTGGTGGTTGTGATGGTTGTGTTGAAAATGGTGTTGGTGGTGGTGACAATGGCGATGGTGATTGTAATGATGATGAAGATGATGATGGTGTTTGTGGTGATGGTTGTGGTGAGTATGTGATGGTGGTAGTTGTGATGGTTGTAGTGATAATGGGGATGGTGGTGGCGGTGGTTATGGTTGTGTTGATAATTGTGATAGTGGTGATGGTTGTTGTGATGATGATGGTGTATTAGGGGATGGTTGTGGTGAGAAGGTGATTGTGGTGATGGTGATGATGGTAATTGTGATGGTTATGGCGATGATGGTGCTGGTGCAGATGATCGTTGTGATGATGGTAGTGGTAGTTGTGATGGTTGTGGTGATAATAGTGATGGTGGTGTTGGTGTTGATGATCGTTGTGATGATGGTAGTGGTAGTTGTTATGGTTGTGGTGATAATAGTGATGGTGGTGTTGGTGTTGATGATCGTTGTGATGATGGTAGTGGTAGTTGTTATGTTTGTGGTGATAATAGTGATGGTGGTGTTGGTGTTGATGATCGTTGTGATGATGATGGTGTTTGCGGTGATGGTGGTGTTGTTGATGATCGTTGTTACAGTGATGGTGGTGGTGTTGTTGATGATCGTTGTGATGATGGTGGTGGTGTTGTTGATGATCGTTATGATAATGATGGTGGTGGTGGTGATGGTTGTCATGATGATCGTTGTTACGATGGTGGTGGTGGTGATGGTTGTGGTGCTGTTGACGATCGTTGTGATGATGATGGTGGTGGTGGTGATGGTTGTGGTGCTGTTGACGATCGTTGTAATGATGATGGTGGTGGTGGTGATGGTTGTTGTGATTATCGTTGTTAAAATGATGGTGGTGGTGTTGTTGATGATCGTTGTTACGGTGATGGTGGTTGTGGTGATGGTTGTTGTGATGATCGTTGTTACGGTGATGGTGGTGGTGTTGTTGATGATCGTTGTTACGGTAATGGTGGGAGTGGTGTTGTTGATGATCGTTGTGATGATGGTGGTGGTGGTGTTGTTGATGATCGTTATGATAATGATGGTGGCTGTGGTGATGGTTGTCGTGATGATCGTTGTTACGATGGTGGTGGTGGTGATGGTTGTGGTGCTGGTTGTGGTGCTGTTGACGATCGTTGTGATGATGATGGTGGTAGTGGTGATGGTTGTTGTGATGATCGTTGTTATAATGATGGTGGTGGTGTTGTTGATGATCGTTGTTACGGTGATGGCGGTGGTGGTGATGGTTGTTGTGATGATAGTTGTTACGGTGATGGTGGTGGTATTGTTGATGATCGTTGTGATGATGGTGGTGGTGTTGTTGATGATCGTTATGATAATGATGGTGGTGGTGATGATGGTTGTCGTGATGATCGTTGTTACGATGGTGGTGGTGGTGATGGTTGTGGTGCTGTTGACGATCGTTGTGATGATGATGGTGGTGGTGGTGATGGTTGTTGTGATGATCGTTGTTACAATGATGGTGGTGGTGTTGTTGATGATCGTTGTTACGGTGATGGTGGTGGTGGTGATGGTTGTTGTGATGATCGTTGTTACGGTGATGGTGGTGGTGTTGTTGATGATCGTTGTTACGGTGATGGTGGTGGTGGTGTTGTTGATGATCGTTGTGATGATGGTGGCGGTGGTGTTGTTGATGATCGTTATGATAATGATGGTGGTGGTGGTGATGGTTGTTGTGATGATGATGGTGGTGGTGATGGTTGTGGTGCTATTCACAAGCTTTGTGATGATGATGGTGGTGGTGGTGATGGTTGTTATGATGATGATGGTGGTGGTATTGGTTGTTGTGATGATTCTCATGTTAGTGATGATGTGGTTGTGATGACGATGGTGTTGGTGGTGATGGTGTAGTGGTGATGGTAGTGATATAGATGATATTTGTGGTAGTGATGATGGTGGTGAAGGGGATGGTGGTGGTGATGGGGATGGTAGTGGTGATGTGAGTGAATATGTTGTCGGTTGTGGTGGTTTTGATGGTGGAGGTGATAGATGAATAGATAGACAGACAAATAGATAAAATACAAGAAAAACTAAACTAGTAAACATGAATTCAGAAAAAGATCAACCAATAGCAAAAAAAAACCACAAACTATATCGTTGATGCTGGAAGTTACATGATTAAAGAAAGAAGAAAAGACATTTTGTAGGCACCACACGCGGCCATGCAATTGATGTAGCATTGCCATCCGAATAAACAGCCGATTGAACGATGTTGCGCTTGAGATTTCATTTCCGGATTTTTGTTTATATCTTGCAAGTATGGCTCGTTAGCTTCGTTAGCTACTCATCTAGGATAAGGTAACTCTGATCTTATTACTCGTTGCTTAGGCAGACCACTCTGTCTTTTCCTTCTTCTTCTTCTTCTTCTACCTTTCAATTCCCTGTGGAGCATAGGTCTTCAACAAACGCTTTCCAAGTCGTTCTGTTTCTTGCAATTCTTTTAAGATCATTCCATGTCTTTCCCATCTTCTTCATCTCTGCTTCTATCTGTCTTCTCCAAGAATTCATTTGTCTTGCTCTTTGTCTTTTCCCCTGGGGATTCCAAAAAAAGGGCCTGTTGTGTAATACTCTCAGTTGGCTTCCGCAGTGTGTGTCCTATCCAGCGCCATCGTCTTCGCTGTATCTCTTTATCCACTGGTATCTGACTGGTACATTTCCATAATTCTATGTTAGTGATTTTGTTCTGCCATTTCCACCCTTTTATTCTGCATAAGCATCCATTAATGAAAGTCTGTATCTTCGTGATTGTCAATTTTGTTGTTCTCCATGTTTCACAGCCATATAATAAGACTGACTTAACATCGGAGTTGAAAATTTTTATTTTTGTATTTGACCTAATTTCTTTGGATTTCCATATGTTTCCCAGTGCAACAAAAGCTCCTCTTGCTTTTGATATCCTTATTTTGGTATCATTTTCTGTTCCTCCCTCTTTATCTATATTATTATCCAGATCTATGTAAGATTGTACGTCTAGTAGAGATATTTCTCCTAGTTTTATTTGATTATTGCCAACTGTATTAATTCTCATAATGTTGGTCTTATCTCTATAAATCTTCAGTCCTAGCTGTTGTGATATCTCATCAAGTATGCTCATTTTATCCTGCATCTGTTGATGGCTGTGTGATAGGTGAGCTATGTCATCAGCAAAGTCTAAATCATCAAGTTGTTTGGTCAGTGACCACTGGATTCCATTTCTGTTGTTTTGGGTTATTTTCTTTATCCAATCTATTGCCAGTAGAAAGAGAAATGGAGACAGAAGGCACCCCTGCCTTACTCCTGTTCTTATTTCAAATGCTTCTGTAAGCTGTCCTTCATGCACCACACTACATTTCATTCCTTCATACATTGTTTTATCAGGTTAATAAACTTTATGGGGATTCCGTAATGACTCAACAACTTCCACATTTTGTTTTTTCCTTGCCTGCCCTTAAAACGCGTTAAATCTGCGTTATTGTTTTGTACCGTCGCTTTCATAGAGCTGCCATACCTACATCTTTTGGTACACTACATCCTAATTCAACGTGGTTTTATTGGAGGACTTGCTTTGAAGTCGCTCTTCCAGTCTTATTTTCGTTTCCTGGCTAATACTTTAAATACTATTCTATAGCCATGCACAACAGAAATAAAAAGCAGAATAGCTCGGCCAAAATAGCATTACGGAAAATGTATATCTTATGCAACTAATCTAGGTCAATAGAAGTGAGAAAGAGAGCTCATCGGTGCTATATAGAACCAATTCTGACCTATGGAAGCGAATCATAAACAGTTGACAAACAGATGAAAAGACGATTAGAGACCACAGAGATGGGATTTCTCAGAAGAATGTTCAAAATTCCTTGGACAGCTAAAAAGACAAATGAAGAAATTCTAAAAGAGGCCAACACAAAATGGGAACTCATGAGAAACATCAGAAAGAAACAATCAACATTTTTTGGGCACATCATGAGAAGAGGAAAGTTGGAATACTTGGTTACAACTGGCAAAACAAAAAGAAAGAGAGATCGCGGACGACAAAGAGAGAAAGTACTGGATATCTAAGTGTCATGGCATGGAAAACAGTCAACAACAGAATTGATACGATGCACTGTAGATAGAAGATTGTGGAAGAACATGATCGCCTACACCAACCGGTAAGGCACCTAATGATGATAATGATGATAATAACCATTGTTATCTTCAGAAGATGAATTTGGATCTTTATCACTTATGGTTCCCTCATTCTGACACAAACATTCAGCTATGAATCCGTGCAATCTCTAACGCCTGAGCTCCACGCCTTTATTTCTTGTCACGCACTTTTCCTTTAGAAACTATTGCTCTTCATCACCAGTCATTGCAAGGTTCGAGGTTACAACCATGTCACCAATCATCCCTTCTGAGACACTTCGGTGTTCTCCTCTACACCTGTGCTCCTTACCCCTCATTTGTTTTTATTGTACCCCACTCTTAGACATCTCACTCTTACTTTTGAACACCTGTTAGTCTACTATTCGATTGTATTGCAATCCTTTGTGTTTGCACACTGACCCCTGTGTGAACTCCTCTGGTTCTGTGTGCATTTACGCACATTTTGGCACGTTTCTCTACGTTCACGACAGCCGCACTTGGTTGCTATTTCCTTTTGTTTTGACAGGATAGTTATTTTTTATTTTCTTTAACACATTTCGATCGTTTTTGTTTTGGTTGTTTCGTTATTAGTTTTGTGTGTGTGTGTTTTTTGTTTGTTCCTATGAAGGCCTATTGGGCCGAAACGTTGTTTAGTCTGTGTCGTCCACTTATCACGTAAAGCTTCTTACATACCATTTTTTTAATTTTTTATTTTTATTTTTCCTCACATTCAGCTTTACTGCAGCTTCGCATTTTTATGCCTTAACCCTTCACCAATCATAACTCTGGACTACAATCGAAAGTGAACAAATCTATAATTAACCTGACACAGTAACACAAATTTGACAATATAATTTCGACAGTACAGGGCAGAATTTCGCATGGGCTGTATGAGCTGCAGCTTAGGGCCTCAATCCGAGTGGACGGAGGGAACCTATATTTGTTTATTTTATAATTTATTAAATAGACTGTTCTGCGTTAATCTTTTAACACGGGGCCTCAGAGTTTCATTTAACTGAGCTAGTCTAGGGCCACACCAAGTCTATATCCGAAACCTCAAAGTTTCATTTAACTGAGCCAGTCTAGGGCCACACCAATTCTATATCCGACACCTCAAAGTTTCATTTAACCGAGCCAGTCTAGGGCCTCACATGTTTAAATCCGAAACCTCAAGATTTCATTTAAGTGAGCCAGCCTAGGGCCACACCAAGTCTAAACTCGGCCCTCATTGTATACTCAGTGTACAATTCGGCAAATCGTATTGCTGAGATGTTTATCAACAATGAAAACTTAAATCAAAATATTATAATATGGCGTTTGTTTATACTGGTTCCTATGACAACGAGATGATGTTAGCAGGAATATTTTTTTTCATTAAATGTATAATACATAGTGTTATTATATCATACGTTTCAAATACTTGGGCAGAATAATAACATCAGATGGGAGATGCACCACAGAAATAAAAAGCAGAATAGCTCAGGCCAAAATAGCATTTCAGAAGGTTAAAAATATCTTATGCAACAAATCTATGTCAACAAAAATGAGAAAGAGAGTTCATCGGTGCTATATAGAACCAATTCTGGCCTATGGAAGCGAATCATGGACAGTGGACAAACAAATGAAAAGACGATTGGAGGCCACAGAGATGGGATTTCTCAGAAGAATGTTGAAAGTTCCCTGGACAGCTAAAAAGACCAATGAGGACGTTCTCAAAGAGGCCAACACAAAAAGGGAGCTCTTAAAAAACATCAGAAAGAAGCAATCAACATTTTTCGGGCACATCATGAGAAGAGGAAAATTGGAATCCTTGGTAACAACTGGCAAAATAAAAGGAAAGAGAGATCGCGGGCGACAAAGAGAGAAAATACTGGTTAGCTTGGTGTCATGGCATGGAAAACAGTCAACAACAGAACAGATATGATGCACTGTAGATAGAAGATTGTGGAAGGACATGATCGCCTACGCCAACCAGTATGGCACATGATGATGATAATGATGATTATATCATAGTTTTAATCACATCAGATCTTACTTAAAGTCATGTATTTAGAAAAACAAAATATTCTGTTTCATCATCATCATCATCATGTGACATACCGGTTGACCAGGCTATCCAATATTTTCTCTCTTTGTCGTCCGCGATCTCTCTTTCCCCTGGTACTGGTAACCCACATACTTCCTTACTTCAAATTCTGTTTCACCCAGTCTTAAATGGACATACGTTGTTTACACCAAGTTTATATATTTACGTGTTTACGGTTATGGTTTACGTGTTTGTCGACACAAAAGAACCGTCGTCAGCCCTGACTTGCTGGTTAGATGCGATAGTATTTGATATTATGTGAGCAAACCCGAAACAAGGGAGCCACGATAGCTCAGTCGTTAGTGAACTGGACTACATAGGACAAAAGGTAGGGTTCGATCCCAAACGACAGCTTCCGGGTTCACCCAGCCTTTAATGGCTACCGGATTTTTTCTGGGAAATTAAAGCGGCACGGGAGTAATACCGACCACATTACCCCAAAAATCATGTGTCGAAGATCTGTAAAATTTATGGTCACTAACACCATATTCCATATACGCCACTTGGTGTGACGGGGGCGCTTTACTTTTTTTTTTTACTTAAACCCGAAACAATTAGATCTTTCCGGAATAAATTTATGGTGCCTATTTAAGACTTTGAGAACCTAAAGTTGGTGGATATAAGGAATGGACTCGACTTTTTGTCCACAATTTTATCAGTTTACCAGTAAGGGTTGTCGCTGTAGAGTTGCAATTAGGGTGACTCGCTATCACAAACAATGGGGTGTATAAACCTAGTTAAAACAATTCATTCATTGGGTGCCGTTTCCACATCGAAGGATGGCTACCAAGGAGCGCCATTTTACTTGTCTTGTCTTGTTGGTGAATGTTGTCATAGGTTCACCAGTCTAGCTTTTGATGTTGTCAGTCCACTTTAGTCTTGGTCTGCCTTTGCCTCGTCAACCTTGTACTTCCCTTCAAGGCTGACTTTTAGTAGATTATTGTCTCTTCACATGTCCAAAAAATGTCCAGTGTCTTTTTCGAACTGTGTAAAGTAGTTCTTTTTGTTTCATTTTTAGCTGACTCAAAACTTCTCGGTTTGTCTTCTTTTCTTCCACCCAATACTCCCAATTTTTCTCTAGATCCACATTTCAAAGGCTTATGTTTCTGTTATGTCTTCTTGTTCATGTTTCTGCTATGTCTTCTTGTTCATGTCTCTGCTATGTCTTCTTGTTCATGTCTCTGCTATGTCTTTTGTTCATGTCTCTGCTAATGTCTTCTTGTTCATGTCTCTGCTATGTCTTCGTGTTCATGTCTCTGCTATGTCTTGTTGTTCATGTTTCTGCTATGTCTTTTCTTCTTGTTCATGTCTCTGCTATGTCTTCTTGTTCATGTCTCTGCTAATGTCTTCTTGTTCATGTCTCTGCTATGTCTTCTTGTTCATGTTTCTGCTATGTCTTGATGTTCATGTTTCTGATATGTCTTTTCTTCATGTCTGTGCTATGTCTTCTTGTACATATTTCTGCTATGTCTTTTCTTCTTGTTCATGTCTCTGCTATGTCTTCTTGTTCATGTTTCTGCTGTCTTTCTTCTTGTTCATGTCTCTGCTAATGTCTTCTTGTTCATGTCTCTGCTAATGTCTTCTTGTTCATGTCTCTGCTATGTCTTCTTGTTCATGTTTCTGCTGTCTTTTCTTCTTGTTCATGTCTCTGCTAATGTCTTCTTGTTCATGTCTCTGCTATATCTTTTCTTCTTGTTCATGTTTCTGCTATGCCTTCTTGTTCATGTTTCTGCTATGTCTTGTTGTTCATGTTTCTACTATGTCTTCTTGTTCATGTCTCTGCTATGTCTTCTTGTTCATGTCTCTGCTACGTCTTCTTGTTCATGTTTCTGCAATGTCTATTCTTCTTGTTCATGTCTCTGCTATGCCTTCTTGTTCATGTTTCTGCTATGTCTTCTTGTTCATGTCTCTGCTATGTCTTCTTGTTCATTTCTTTGCTATGTCTTCTTGTTCATGTCTCTGCTATGTCTCTTTGTTCATGTTTCTGCTATGTCTTCTTGTTCATGTTTCTGCTGTCTTCTTGTTCATGTTTCTGCTATGTCTTCTTGTTCATGTTTCTGCTAATGTCTTCTTGTTCATGTCTTTGCTATGTCTTCTTGTTCATGTCTCTGCTATGTCTTCTTGTTCATGTTTCTGATATGTCTTCTTGTTCATGTCTCTGCTATGTCTTCTTGTTCATGTCTCTGCTAATGTCTTCTTGTTCATCTCTCTGCTATGTCTTCTTGTTCATTTTTCTGCTATGTCTTGTTGTTCATGTTTCTGCTATGTCTTTTCTTCTTGTTCATGTTTCTGCTATGTCTTCTTGTTCATGTCTCTGCTAATGTCTTCTTGTTCATGTCTCTGCTATGTCTTCTTGTTCATGTTTCTGCTATGTCTTGTTGTTCATGTTTCTGATATGTCTTTTCTTCTTGTTCATGTCTATGCTATGTCTTCTTGTTCATGTTTCTGCTATGTCCTTTCTTCTTGTTCATGTCTCTGCTATGTCTTCTTGTTCATGTCTCTGCTATGTCTTCTTGTTCATGTTTCTGCTATGTCTTTTCTTCTTGTTCATGTCTCTGCTAATGTCTTCTTGTTCATGTCTCTGCTATGTCTTTTCTTCTTGTTCGTGTCTCTGCTATGTATTCTTGTTCATGTCTCTGCTATGTCTTCTTGTTCATGTTTCTGCTATGTCTTTTCTTCTTGTTCATGTCTCTGCTAATGTCTTCTTGTTCATGTCTCTGCTATGTCTTTTCTTCTTGTTCATGTTTCTGCTATGCCTTTTTGTTCATGTTTCTGTTATGTCTTGTTGTTCATGTCTCTACTATGTCTTCTTGTTCATGTCTCTGCTATGTCTTCTTGTTCATGTGGCTGATATGTCTTTTCTTCTTGTTCATGTCTCTGTTATGCCTTCTTGTTCATGTTTCTGCTATGTCTTGTTGTTCATGTTTCTACTATGTCTTCTTGTTCATGTCTCTGCTATGTCTTCTTGTTCATGTTTCTGCTATGTCTTCTTGTTCATGTTTCTGTTATGTCTTGTTGTTCATGTTTCTACTATGTCTTCTTGTTCATGTCTCTGCTATGTCTTCTTGTTCATATTTTTGCTGTCTTTTCTTCTTATTCATGTATCTGCTAATGTCTTCTTGTTCATGTCTCTGCTATGTCTTTTCTTCTTGTTCATGTTTCTGCTATGCTTTCTTGTTCATGTTTCTGTTATGTTTTGTCGTTCGTGTTTCTACTATGTCTTCTTGTTCATGTCTCTGCTATGTCTTCTTGTTCATGTCTCTGCTATGTCTTCTTGTTCATGTCTCTGCTATGTCTTTCCTTCTTGTTCATGTCTCTGTTATGCCTTCTTGTTCATGTTTCTGCTATGTCTTGTTGTTCATGGTTCTACTATGTCTTCTTGTTCATGTATTTGCTATGTCTTTATGTTCATGTTTCTGCTGTCTTCTTGTTCATGTCTCTGCTACGTCTTCTTGTTCATGTTTCTGCTATGTCTTCTTGTTCATGTTTCTGCTGTCTTCTTGTTCATGTCTCTGCTATGTCTTCTTGTTCATGTTTCTGCTATTATGTCTTCTTGTTCATGTCTTTGCTATGTCTTCTTGTTCATGTCTCTGCTAATGTCTTCTTGTTCATGTCTCTGCTATGTCTTCTTGTTCATGTTTCTGCTGTCTTCTTGTTCATGTCTCTGCTATATCTTCTTGTTCATGTTTCTGCTATGTCTTCTTGTTCATGTCTCTTCTATGTCTTCTTGTTCATGTTTCTGCTGTTATAGAGTGAGCTAATGAAAGCATGGGGGCAGGTAACTTAGTTGTTACCCGCTTCTCAATAGACAATAACAGTAACAGATGGTAGCGACCAGCAGTAATTAGGACATAAATTTAAAGTGTGGAAAATTTCCTGCCAGAATAACAAGTTAGGGAATAATAGAAGTTCACATAGGGGGTAGTGGATTCACAGAAAGTGGGAAGGAGATAAGGTCCAGAATTACGATGTGAGAGTACGCGCATGACAATAGCATGCATTGACCCCATGACTTTGGCTGTCTGATAAATAAGTTGTCATCCAACTACCAGGAAAGATCATTGTCATGATGTAATAATTAAATTAAATAGGGCATAGAGATTCACGAAAACAAGATGTTTTCGACAAACCATGAAAATAGTTCAATTTTCGGTCACAGAATGACGAGGAGTGACCAACTTAAGTGATCAGAAGAGTGCAAACTGTCACTTTGCGACAGTTTTATTGGCTACTGATTTTCAGACGGAGAGTGTGAGGTTGGAGTATTTAAACTTCAACACAATAGGTTTAAGACAGTTAGAGATTAGACGAAGTCAGAATGTAGACTAAGTAAGCTTAGTCCGGTTTTGGCCGAACTGCCGAAGGCAGTTGGTAGAAGTTAAGTTGAGCTAGACAAGTTGAGCCAGTTAGTTAGGAAGTTAAGAATCTTCAAGTTGTAGTTTTAAGTCAGTTGAGAAGTTATTAAGTTTATAGAGAGTAGTAAGGATAGCAATGAACATATGAACTTTAGTTGTGAATTGTCTGAGAGTTTTCAAGTTGTGTTTCACATTCTGATATACGTAAGTAAGTGATATAGAGATGCAATGCAAGATATGCACTTGGGACTGATCATATCCACCGACTATTTGTCTCAGAGAAGTCCCGAATTAATTAACATTAATTTAAGATAAGTGCATCCACTACAGAACGACCATAGGCCAAGATTAATAATAGAGATCAATAAACTGATTATGATTATATAATGAGAGAAAAAGTGTCTGTCGTGATTTACCTGTTGTGGTCAATGTGATGTTCTGTCAAGAGAAGACAAAGATATTATAATGAATAAATAACATAACAAGCAAAAAATATGGACTAGATATGAATATCAAAAAGACTAAAACTATGATCATAAACAAAGAAAATTCTCAAGACTTTCAATTAAATATCACAGTTGAGGGAATACATCTGGAGACAGTCCAGAGCTACAACTACCTGGGACATACTATAACCAATGATGGAAAATGTAAAATTGAAATAAACAAAAGAATAGGTATGGCAAAAAGTAATTTTAATGCCATGGAAAATATACTAACAACAAAACAAATATCAGCAGGACTGAAACTAAGAATGGCAAAATGTTACATCTTCTCAATATTCCTGTATAGAGCAGAACATAGACATTACACAAGAAAACAGAACAGAAAATTGAAGCCTTTGAAATGTGGATTTATAGAAGAATAGGTAGAATTGGATGGAAAGAAAATAAAACAAACGATGAAGTTTTAAAACAACTGAAAATAAAAAGAGAACTACTAAATACAATTAAGACAAGACAAATGAAATTTGTGGGGCATGTTAAAAGACACAACAGCCTACTAAAAGTAATATTGGAATGGGAAATACAAGGTAAAAGAGGCAGAGGCAGACCAAGACTAACATGGACGAGTAACATCAAAAGATGGACAAATCAATCTATGACAGTCTGTACCATCAAAGCAAGAAACAGAGTAGAATGGCAATCCGTGGCAGCCAACCTTCGTTGCGGAGAAGGCACTCGATGATGATGATGATGATGATGATGATGATGATGATGATGATATCATCACAGCTCTATAACACTGCTATGTCTTCTTGCTCATGGTTCTGCTATGTCTTTTCTTGTTCATTTTTCTGCTATGTCTTTTCTTGTTCATGTTTCTGCTATGTCTTCTTGTTCATGTTTCTGCTATGTCTTCTTGTTCATGTTTCTGCTGTGTCTTTTTGTTCATGTTTCTGCTATGTCTTTTCTTCTTGTTCATGTTACTGCTATGTCTTTTCTTGTTCATGTTTCTCCTATGTCTCTTCTTGTTCATGTTTCTGCTATGTCTTCTTGTTCATGTTTCTGCTATGTCTTCTTGTTATGTTTATGCTATGTCTTTTTTTCTTGTTCATGTTTCTGCTATGTCTTTTCTTGTTCCTGTTTCTGCTATGTCTTCTTGTTCATTTTTCTGCTGTCTTTTCTTGTTCATGTTTTTGCTATGTCTTTTCTAGTTCATGTTTCTGCTTCACACAGGATTGTTGTGTAAATATAACACTTTACAATTCGCAGCATTTGTTAAAACCAGACTTAAAGAAATGAAGTTTTTTTCCTAATCAACGACCTCTCATCTCAGTTTAGCTATGCTGACGATACATACCGTTTTGAAAAAGTACAGCACAGTTCTCTGTTCAGATTACTCGATTGTCCCGTTGTTCTAGTGATAATGCCAGTTTTGTCCTGTTTTTAATTTTCTTTTAAAACAATAAAATGTTCATGCATCTGAGAAATACCTGAAATGGATTCGGTATATGTTTATTATGTATGAAATTAGCAAAAAATCTGTAGTCTTTCAAAACTAATCAGTGGTTATTGAACTGGACTACTAAGGACAAGAGGTCGTGTTCGATCCTGATCAACGGCTTCCAGGTTCACCCTGTCTTAATGGGTACCGGATTTCTTCTGGGAAAGTAAAGATACACAGTCGTAATACCGACCACATTACCACAAAAATCATGGCCACTAACACCATATTCCCTATACGCCACTTGGCGTGACGGGGGCTCTTTACTTTTTTCAAGACTAATATTGTAGAGTTTACTCTTTGTTTTCCATGAAGTACCACAAATGTTGAGGTGATATTTTCCATTACAAACAGCGTGTTGTCCAATAATAAATGAAATAATTAAAAGAGGCAGAGGCAGACCAAGACTAACATGGACGAGTAACATCAAAAGATGGGCAAGTCAATCTATGACAGCCTGCACCATCAAAGCAAGAAACGGAGTATAATGGCGATCCATGGTAGCCAATCTTCGTTGCGATGATGTTGATGATGATGAGTCCAATAGTAAATCTAAATTAAGAGCTGAGACCGCGATGTGTTGTAAGACAAAACCATGTCTTGGAGTGTGAAAAGCTTCATGATAATTTGTTGAAACTGTGATTTTTGCTGCATAATATTATTTCGTGTTGGAAATATTCGTGGGAAGAATGTTGGTGAAATACCTCTGCGTCTACCTAACATCCTGAACAAGTTATGTCCCTGGAGAATAATAGTTCAGCTAAATATGTTTATATAATTATACCTGTTTTTAATCATCTTACTTTTCCATAAATAAATAATAATAAATCACATCCGTTCCTTTTTTGCCATCCCAATGTCCCGTTTTTGTATGAAGAAAATATCATCCAGTACCTAATCCTATAAGAGACAGACTTTTAAAAAATTACGTGTTCACGCTGAGCTAATAAATGAACTCTTCACAACTGAAATTTGAAAGCAGGCTCTATGCTGCTGTAGTGGCCGAATTTAAAAGACCAGAAAAAGTAAATTTATATTATCTTTAGAAATATTAGCTAACTATTTTCTGAAATGCTTTGTGGAGTAGGGGAACTCGGGTGCTACAGAGTTCGTTATTTGTGCTGAGACCTTCGTGTATTTTTTTTTAAGATACGGGTATTCTAATGTACATGTGAATCAAACAAATTACTATAGTCCGTTCAGAAATTCATAATCACACCTAAATTAGCTTTGCGTTATAACAATTGTTATTTTGGTTTCAAATTTTGCATGCAATCTTAGAATATTGATGACGTTATAGAAATATTTTTTGCTCTGAGAAATTTGATCTAGTTTAAAAGTTTTCTTCTTTAGGCTAGATTAAATTCACCCTGTTCGAATTTGACACCATTTTAGGAAATATACATTAATGTGATGCGGTCGTTCACGTAAAATAGTTTGGCTATTGCAGAAACACTAACTTCAGGAAAATCCCGTACACAAAACTGAATTGTTATTGAACGACATGACGCACCACGCCCTTGGCATTAATTACCGAAGGGAAGGCATATCTTTATTAATTTTGTGAAGACTCAGTAGACAATTTGTTGACTTTAAATACCAACATTTATATCTAAATTACAATGAGTTTGAAATGCAAATTTATAACTATGCAAAAGGTTACTGTTTTACTATATCAGCACTTCCTTAGGGAATCCAAGATGGGGCATTTATATTGTGATATTCATGACCCAGAGAGACGAAGGCAACTCGCGCTTGGTCTTAATAAATCGTCATTTTCTCGTTGGATTAAACAAGACTCAGAGTGCATTCATGTCAATCAACGAAGGAAAAGGAAAGTCGACAGCTTTTGATTTTCCCATCAAAAAGTACCGACGGTAGGGACTACCATACTGAAATGAATGGAAACATTTTCAGGCACTGGTTGGAGAACGATCTTTTACCAATCCTGGAGAGACCTTCATGCATAGTCATGGATAATGCATCATACCACAATGTCGTATCAGAGGAAGACAAAGTGCCTACTGCATCAAATACAAAAGAGCAAATTAGAACATGGCTTGCGAATGAAAATGTCAAATTTGACGACACATATTTAAAACCCGAATTGTTACAACTTGTGAAGAATACGAATAAGAAAAAGGTGTACCATGTTGACAAAATCATTGAGAAATACGGCCACACCTCTCTTCGACTCCCTGCATATCATGCGCACCTTAATCCAATCGAACTTGTCTGGGCTCACGTCAAAGGACATGTTGCAGAACAGAACAGGACGTTTAAAATGTGTGATGTTGAAGTTCTGACACGCGGTTCTCTCTCAAAAATAGACATTCCGTTCTGGAAGAAGTGTGTTGAACATGTGCTGCCGGTGGAAGATGAGTACTGGAAACGAGATGGATTACTATTTGTCCAGCCAGTAATGATTATCAACCTCTTGGAATCGTCACATTCGGAATGAGTAAAATTAAGATGAATTCAATTCCAGCTGCAGTTAGGACGTCCTGGGATCTAATGGTGACCGAAGGACAAGACTAATTGTAACCAATTGAATTCATGTTTGCAAATACACATAACGAACAACACCCACAATTAAGCATTATGTAGATACGCCTCTGACAAGAATTGCAGTAAACTGGAAAATGTAACACAATTACTGTAAACTTTAAAATTTGAATCAACTTGTTTGATATCATCATAAAAGATCAAAGGGATTTGCTGATGTGCAAAATCTGTTGTGTTTGTGGAATAAAAAATACCAAAATCTTTGCGTCATCAATATTCTAAGATTGAATGCAAAATTTGAAACCAAAATAACAAGCGGTTATGACGCAAAGCTAATTCAGGTGTGATTATGAATTTCTGAACGGACTATACAAATACGCGATTCAATAACAAATATGGGTCACTTGTGTCAACCAGCAATATAAAACAAATATATATATATATATACAAATATATCATCATCAAGTACCGGGTCTACTGCCGTAGGTGATCATGTCTCTCCACAACTTTCTATCTCCGCAGCTATTTATCATTTCTGTTGTTGACCTTCTGCCAAGGCATTCTCTTAAGCTGTCTTTTATTTTTTCTCTTTGCTTCCCTCTATCTCTTCGTCCCTCAATTTTTCCAGTTGTTACAATACATTCCAGTTGTTCTCTTCTCATTACATGGCCAAAAAATGATGATTGTTTCTTCCTAATATTGGAAATTAGACAAATATATAGGAACAATGAATAGTGGCACACAAGACTTGTGATGGTGACCTAGTTATTTACACAGCTGGGTCTGTTATTGGGCACGTATGAAGCTCGTGGGCTTCCACGGCTCATGTTGAACGAAGAACTGTGAAGGACGACAATCGTGCTTTCGCATTGACTACAAGTAGTTTGTCCGTGCGAACTATGGTTTCACTAAAGCATTAGCATGGCTTGAGACACAGCCTTATGCACACGTGTGTGTCCTCGGTGACTCAATGTGTATACTCAGAGAGATCGCAACTGGCTGTGCTCGACGGCAGTGGTTAGAATATCTGAGGAGGTCTATTCTAAAAACTGTCTGCTTCATTTTTGTGTCAGAACACGCGAATGTAGAAGTAATGAACGAGCTGACAGACTTGCTAATTTGGCTGATTCTGAATGCAGAAGAGTAATGGATCGCTTCAACATCCTGAATGCCCTCAAGGGCGCAGGAAGGAAAAAATGACTCAAAAACTGACCACGAATCCGCAGGCTTGAACAGGCTTCACGAATATCATGCCAATGTGGGAGATGCTAAACGAGAGCGAATATCATGCCAATGTGGGAGATGCTAAACGAGAGCGAATATCATGCCAATGTGGGAGATGCTAAACGAGAGCGAATATCATGCCAATGTGGTAGATGCTAAACGAGAGCGCTACGCAGAAATTCAAAGAAGACGTATCAACCAACACAACACCGATGTCGTTAGTCGCTACACTTTAATGGATATTCTTCAGAAGAGATCTGAGCACCTATGGAAGTATCCGAAGTGCAATGAGGATGACCTGTCGACTCAACTAAAACTCAAGACTTTGATACACAAGGCAAATGTAATCCCAGCAACAAACGAACAAAAGTAAGAGTTTTTCTGATTGCACGGCGTGAAGGTGCCGCGGGAGTGAGGAGGCGAAAAGAGTAATTGCACTAAGTGCGAAGTTCTTAGGAGCATAGCGTATCAACAGATAAAAAAAAGATAACAGTAATACAAGAAATAGTAATACTTGCCTTGCTCCGCGCGATGCTAACACCCAGTACTTACTAAACTCTGGCTCAAATAATCCACATAGTTTCCATGCCACAGGCGCAGGTAACCCACATACTTGCATTGTCCTAGGTAGTGGTCACCCACATGCTTGCCTTCCCGGAGGTACTGGTAACCCACCTCCTTGCCTTCCCCTAGGTACTAGTAACCCACATACTTGCCTTCCCCTAGGTACTAGTAACCCACATACTTGCCTTTCCCTAGGTACTAGTAACCCACATACTTGCCTTCCCCTAGGTACTAGTAACCGACATACTTGCCTTCCCCTAGGTACTAGTAACCCACATACTTGCCTTCCCCTAGGTGCTGGTGACCCATATACTTACCCTAGACACAGGTAACCCACGTACTTGCCCTAGACACAAGTAACCCACATAATTGCCATAGACACAGGTAACCCACATACTTGCCCTAGACACAGGTAATCGACATACTCGCCCTAGACATAGGTAACCCACATACTTGCCCTAGACACAGGTAACCCACAAACTTGCCCTAGACACAGTTAACCCACATACTTGTCCTAGACACAGGTAACCCACATACTTGCCCTAGACAGGTAACCCATACTTGCCCTAGACACCTACATACTTGCCCTAGACACATGTAACCCACATACTTGCCCTAAACACAGGTAAGCCACATACTTGCCCTAGACACAGGTAACCCACATACTGGCCCTAGACACAGGTAACCCATATACTTGCCCTAGACACAGGTAACCCACAAACTTGCCCTAGACACAGGTAACCCACATACTTGTCCTAGACACAGATAACCCACATACTTGCCCTAGACACAAGTAACCCACAAACTTGCCCTAGACACAGTTAACCCACAAACTTGCCCTCGACACAGGTAACCCACAAACTTGCCCTAGACAGGTAACCCACATACTTGCCCTAGACACATGTAACCCACATACTTGCCCTAGACACAGATAACCCACATACTCGCCCTACACACAGGTACCCGACATACTTGCCCTAGACACAGGTAACCCACATACTTGCCCTAAACACAGGTAAGCCACATACTTGCCCTAGACACAGGTATACTGGCCCTAGACACAGGTAACCCATATGCCCTAGACACAGGTAACGCACATACTTGCCCTAGACAGGTAACCCATACTTGCCCTAGACACAGGTAACCTACATACTTGCCCTAGACACATGTAACCCACATACTTGCCCTAAACACAGGTAAGCCACATACTTGCCCTAGACACAGGTAACCCACATACTGGCCCTAGACACAGGTAACCCATATACTTGCCCTAGACACAGGTAACCCACAAACTTGCCCTAGACACAGGTAACCCACATACTTGTCCTAGACACAGATAACCCACATACTTGCCCTAGACACAAGTAACCCACAAACTTGCCCTAGACACAGTTAACCCACAAACTTGCCCTCGACACAGGTAACCCACAAACTTGCCCTAGACAGGTAACCCACATACTTGCCCTAGACACAAGTAACCCACATACTTGCCCTGACACAAGTAACCCACATACTTGCCCTAGACACAGTTAACCCACAAACTTGCCCTAGACACAGGTAACCCACATACTTGCCCTAGACACAGGTAACCCACATACTTGCCCTAGACACAGGTAACCCACATACTTGTCCTAGGCACAGATAACCCACATACTTGCCCTAGACACAAGTAACCCACAAACTTGCCCTAGACACAGTTAACCCACAAACTTGCCCTCGACACAGGTAACCCACAAACTTGCCCTAGACAGGTAACCCACATACTTGCCCTAGACACAAGTAACCCACATACTTGCCCTAGACACAGATAACCCACATACTCGCCTTACACACAGGTACCCGACATACTTGCCCTAGACACAGGTAACAGACATACTAACCACCCACTTGTACTTTAAATCTACACACCTGCCTTGCCCCTGGTACAGGTAACCCACATACTTACCTTACTCCAAGCACTGACAACTTTAAGCCATTAAGTTCCGCTTATAGTTTATGTTGAATCATCATCATCATCATCAAGTACCATGCCTGCTGGCGTAGGTGATCATGTTTCTCCACAACTCTCGATCTCGACAGTTATTTTTCATTTCTGTTGTCGACCTTCTGCCCAGCCATTCTCTTAAGCTGCCTGGCATCTTTTCTCTTTGCTTCCCTCTATCTCTTCGTTATGTGGAATACTCAACGATTAATTTTAGAGGGACAGTGATATTTATAACACTTTGAATAATATATTTAAAAAATGGACAGAGAGTACAAAGAACACGCAACACGAAGTGCGGACCGAAGCAGTACTCCTCAACACAACGCCTTTCCATGAGAGACCTCACTGTCAGCTAAGCAACCTGCGAAACAAATGTTATGTCTGTATTTATTATCACACGAGCATTGCCCGGAAAGAAGTCTATGTAGAATAGTGTCCACTGTTCAAATATGTTGTCGAATGGTTTTAAGACCAAATGAAAATCAAAGACAAGTTCACTAACCACAGCTCTACCGATGCTTCCTGTTCATATGATAATTATTTTTTCTTAATGCGTTTCTTAATGTTTCTTCATCAGCTTGATGACTGGTATCATCATTTCTACTACTTTGCTCGCTATTTGGCTCACTCTAACAGTGTTATCAATCCTTTCATATATGCTGGTTTCAACGATAACTTTAAGAAAGGTAAGTTTTTTCTATTTTATTTCATACAATGTGCTTTTTCTTTTTTTTTTAGTGTTGGTTGGTGTTTATTTCTATTTATTGTGTTACTGTAAACAGAACCGTCATCATTATGGCCAAAATACGTTAACCAGAACATACTTCTCGTGCTCGATTTCATCACAGTGCATGTGTGTTTTTAGTACCAGCAGAATCAAATTCCAATTATTCTAAATATGGTTTGCTTTTTAGACTTTTCTTTCTTCCGTTTTATTTTTTACCATGTTTTTATTCAACTCTTCATGTTTTATAATTACAAAGTCTGTGTGTGTTTTTATTTCATTTTTTTTTTTTGCGCGCGCTCGGAACTAATCATTGTAATGATTGTATAGAAACTCGACCACATCCTCGATGCTTGGTACTTCTAATTCTTGGTAGGAAAATAACAAGTCCCCTTCTAATATTGCAACTCGCTTCTATTCTTAGCGTTCACCCTTTGAGTGGGCGTAGATACGTTGTGTTACTAGTTTGCGACAAAGCCGCAATATATGCAAATTTCGGCCCGACATATACATCTTTGTCAAGGATTGACTGGTTTAACAATGTTTGCCCAGACAGCAGTCATTTTTTCTGCTTCTTTTAAGTGCACGGATTCTTTAACGTGCGCGAACGTACTCAGAACTTCCTGTATTTCACCGTTACCCGAGAGAACTAGATATCGGATCTCACTAGCTAGAGACCAAGGAAGGGTAAAGCCACCAAGAAACCACGGATCGGATCTCACTACCCAGAGACCAGGGAAGGGTAAAGTCACAAGAAACCATGGATCGGATCTCACTACCCAGAGACCAGGGAAGGGGAAAGCCATAAGAAACCATGGATCGGATCTCACTACCCAGAGACCAGGGAAGGCTAAAGCCACCAAGAAACCATGGATCGGATCTCACTACCCAGAGACCAGGGAAGGCTAAAGCCACCAAGAAACCATGGATCGGATCTCACTACCCAGAGACCAGGGAAGGCTAAAGCCACCAAGAAACCATGGATCGGATCTCACTACCCAGAGACCAGGGAATGGTAAAGCCACAAAGAAACCATGGATCGGATCTCACTACCCAGAGACCAGGGAACGGTAAAGTCACAAGAAACCATGGATCGGATCTCACTACCCAGAGACCAGGGAACGGTAAAGTCACAAGAAACCATGGATCGGATCTCACTACCCAGAGACCAGGGAAGGGGAAAGCCATAAGAAACCATGGATCGGATCTCACTACCCAGAGACCAGGGAAGGCTAAAGCCACCAAGAAACCATGGATCGGATCTCACTACCCAGAGACCAGGGAAGGCTAAAGCCACCAAGAAACCATGGATCGGATCTCACTACCCAGAGACCAGGGAAGGCTAAAGCCACCAAGAAACCATGGATCGGATCTCACTACCCAGAGACCAGGAATGGTAAAGCCACAAAGAAACCATGGATCGGATCTCACTACCCAGAGACCAGGGAAGGGTAAAGCCACCATGAAACCATGGATCGGATCTCACTACCTAGAGACCAGGGAATGGTAAAGCCACAAAGAAACCATGGATCGGATCTCACTACCCAGAGACCAGGGAACGGTAAAGTCACAAGAAACCATGGATCGGATCTCACTACCCAGAGACCAGGGAACGGTAAAGTCACAAGAAACCATGGATCGGATCTCACTACCCAGAGACCAGGGAAGGGGAAAGCCATAAGAAACCATGGATCGGATCTCACTACCCAGAGACCAGGGAAGGCTAAAGCCACCAAGAAACCATGGATCGGATCTCACTACCCAGAGACCAGGGAAGGGTAAAGCCATAAGAAACCATGGATCGGATCTCACTACCCAGAGACCAGGGAAGGGTAAAGTCACCAAGAAACCATGGATCGGATCTCACTACCCAGATACCAGGGAAGGGTAAAGTCACAAAGAAACCATGGATCGGATCTCACTACCCATGGACCAGGGAAGGGTAAAGCCACCAAGAAACCATGGATCGGATCTCACTACCCAGAGACCAGGGAAGGGTAAAGCCATAAGAAACCATGGATCGGATCTCACTACCCAGAGATCAGGGAAGGATAAAGTCACAAGAAACCACGGATTCGACGTGAAAAATACACTTACTCCGCCTCCGAACTTGGCTTCCTTCCTGTCCAGATGCCGACGTGTTGCCCCTAGACAACCCAGTACCCCATTATCACAAGCTCTCAGGAAATACGGAGCATCTAGTTATGTAATCAAATCAAAACTGTGGAGATGAAGATAATATTGAAAAAAAAACATACAGTTGTTAGATCATTGTATAAATTGTTTGTTTTGTAAACAGGACAGTACATTCATTGAACATCTTTGGCTTTAGGTAAAACTGGTTAATCCATTAACTGAACATTGTCTGGATATAAAATAAAAAACTGAATAATCCATTAACTGAACATTGTCTGGATATAAAATCAAAAACTGAATAATCCATTAACTGAACATTGTCTTGATATAAAATCAAAAACTGGATAATCCATTAACTGAACATTGTCTTGATATAAAATCAAAAACTGGATAATCAATTAACTGAACATTATCTTGATATAAAATCAAAACTGGATAATCCATTAACTGAACATTGTCTTGATATAAAATCAAAAAATGGATAATCCATTAACTGAACATTGTTTTTTAAATAAATTGAGAATATATTTTTTTTTAATGTGAATTTTAATAAAACGAGGTTTCCATTTCTTGACTATATATCAAACTGCAGTTTGATAACCACGTTGTTAATGTCAGTGGTTTCATAACTTTACGTGTTTTCTTCTGCGATTAGCGCGACCCAGCGATTAATTTTCGTCCTTATCCGTTCTTTACAAGGCGTCACATATTGTAGATGAGTTTTGTTTTATGTTGACAAAAAACTGTGATATTTTGCTTTCTTCATAAGCTATAGCTTGTTTCATAACTCGTGCCCAACTTCTAAAATCGATAGCTTTTTAACCGCTTGTTGTAAGTTGTTCAAAATTTGCATGTAAAGTTATAATGATTAGAACCCAACAGGGAATTAATTTCATTAAAAAAACACATTTGTTATTATTGTTGCTTATTTGATTTATATAAATTTATAATGACCCATTGATGTAGTCAAAACTTAATGTTTACAGTATTTTAAGTTAAAAATAGCGAGTAAAAATCCATACACGGTAAAATTGACGTGTTTGCACGCTTTTACCGTGGTTTTTTGACACAATTAGACACTTGTAAAAAACACGAGAAATTGTGTGTTTCATTTCCGTTCATTCATAGGTGGAGACGTGGAACGATAACATTTATCATGAGTCTTAAAATGAAATTCTGCAGTTTACAAAACATCGCAATAAAAATGTATGACTATTTTTGCAAAGAGGCTAAACGAGGAAGATTATTTCATTCTTTAGAAAACCCTGAGAATAGGACAAGACACATTTTGGATTTATCTAAACGGTCATTTAATCGCTGGATTCAAGCACGTGACCGTCAATGTTTAAAATATACAAAATCACAAGGAAGAGCAAAAATGTTGGATAATTTCGACAGTGAACTTATTAGAAGTGAAATTCGCAAAATGTTGGGTATGAATGAAACTGTTACAATAAGAAAATTAAAAGTATCGCTGAAAAAGAACAACAGTATTGAAATATTAAAGTCTACATTATGGAGGAATGTGAGAGCTGCAGGCTTTACATTCAGAAAGTATTCCAATGGACGAAACATCATCTGTGAGAAGCCACATATAGTAGTCATGAGAAGCAAGTACTTACGTGAAGTAAAAGAGGTGCGCAAGCAAGGTTATGATATTGTGTACTTGGATGAAACATGGATCAATGCTCACCACACTAACCAAAGGGAATGGCAGTCATCAGATGGAAAGATTAAGAGATTAATACCTAGCAGCAAAGGATAGCGCTTGATAATTGCTCATGCAGGTAGTCGACAACATGGACTAATACAGAATGAAGAGCTCATTTTTCTTTCAAAATCCATAGACAATCGGGATTATCACTCTGAGATGAATGGTCACATATTTAGACATTGGATTGAAAATTATGTTCTCCCATCACTAGATCGACCATCTTGCCTAATAATGGACAATGCAGCGTACCACAACATTGTTGCACTTGAAGATAAAGTCCCGACGTCATCCAGTACAAAAGATGCTATTAAGATATGGCTCACAAAGGAGCACATACAATTTAATAACATGTACTTAAAACCTGAATTACTATCTCTAGTAAAGCAAAAACAAAGGACAAAGATTTTTCAAATAGATAAGATTATCCAAGAGCACGGTCATATAAGTTTGAGGCTGCCACCTTACCATGCGCATTTAAATCCAATAGAACTAATCTGGGCAAAATTAAAAGGACAAGTGGCAGATGAAAATACAACATTCAAAATATGCGATGTAAAGACTCTTGCTAATCTCGCTTTATTAAATATAGACAAAGATTATTGGGCTAAATGTGAAGACCACGTCTTAAAACAGGAAGAGGAATATTGGAAAAATGATGGTTTGTGGAATGTTCAACCCCAAACAGTTATTAATCTTTTAGACTCGTCTTATTCAGAATGAAAGTATATAGCCCCCACAATGTTGGCCCCTATATTACCTTAAATTAGTTCAACAAACGGTCCTTATCAGGACCACACAACTATGAAAATTGGACATACAGGTATACCTTGATATTATCGTCCGTCCTCGAACTGAGAAGACAATAATTCTCCTGGTGTTTTGTCTTATCCAGTTATTTCCCCATTACGGCCACGCCTTTACCTAGTGAAAATTAATCATAGACCAGCAACTACGGTAATTTCTATTATTTAGGGGTTCACAATTTACAATTTTGACAAACATCAAAGAAATTCGCCGCTTTAAGAAAACTGCAGCTGCAAGATATTTGTTATATATACATGTAAAGTTCTTTTGCATTCTAATAACATTTGGAAAATTATAACAGTTTTTAACAAACGGTTACTGAGTAATAGCGTTTTGAAGTTGGGCACGTGATTTGAAACGAGTTATAGTCGACTTCAGCAAGGCATTTGTATGTGTGTGGTTGCCTTCATTGTTCGATCTATACTCACTTGGTTAGAATGGTTAGTCAAAGATTGGTTAGTCAGATTGGTTAGTCAAAGATTGGTTAGTCAAAGATTCGTTAGTCAAAGGTTGGTTAGTAAAAAATTTGTTAGTCAAAGATTGGTTAGCCAGATTGGTTAGTCAAATACTGGTTAGTAAAAAATTTGTTAGTCAAAGATTGATTAGTAAAAAATATGTTAGTCAAAGATTGGTTAGTAAAAAATTTGTTAGTCAAAGATTTATTATTAAAAAATTTGTTAGTCAAAGGTTGGTTAGTCAAAGATTGGTTAGACAAAGATTGGTTAGTCAAAGATTAGTTAGGCAAAGATTGGTCAGTCAAAGATTGGTTAGTCAAAGATTGGTTAGTCAAAGATTGGTTAGTCAAAGATTAGTTAGGCAAAGATTGGTTAGTCAAAGATTGCTTAGTCAAAGATTTGTTAGCCAAAGATTGGTTAGTCAAAGATTGGTTAGTAAAATATTTGTTAGTCTACGATTAGTTAGTCAAAGATTGGTTAGTCAAAGATTGGTTAGTCAAAGATTGGTTAGTCTACGATTAGTTAGTCAAAGATTGGTTAGTCAAAGATTTGTTAGTCAAAGATTTGTTAGCCAAAGATTAGTTAGTCAAAGATTGGTTAGCAAAATATTTGTTAGTCTACGATTAGTTAGTCAAAGATTGGTTAGTCAAAGATTGGTTAGTCAAAGATTCGTTAGTCAAAGATTGGTTAGTCAAAGATTGGTTAGTAAAATATTTGTTAGTCTACGATTAGTTAGTCAAAGATTGGTTAGTCAAAGATTGGTTAGTAAAATATTTGTTAGTCAAAGATTTGTTAGCCAAAGATTGGTTAGTCAAAGATTGGTTAGTAAAATATTTGTTAGTCAACGATTAGTTAGTCAAAGATTGGTTAGTAAAATATTTGTTAGTCTACGATTAGTTAGTCAAAGATTGGTTAGTCAAAGATTGGTTAGTCAAAGATTGGTTAGTCAAAGATTAGTTAGTCAAAGATTGGTTAGTCAAACATTGGTTCGTCGTCAAAGATTAGTTAGTCAAAGATTGGTAAGTCAAAGATCAGTTAGTCAAAGATTGGTTAGTCAAAGATTAGTTAGTCAAAGATTGGTTAGTCAAAGATTGGTTAGTCAAAGATTAGTTAGTCAAAGATTAGTTAGTCAAAGATTGGTTAGTCAAAGATTGGTTAGTCAAAGATTAGTTAGTCAAAGATTTTTAGTCAAAGATTGGTTAGTCAAAGATTAGTTAGTCAAAGATTGGTAAGTCAAAGATCAGTTAGTCAAAGATTGGTTAGTCAAAGATTAGTTAGTCAAAGATTGGTAAGTCAAAGATTAGTTAGGCAAAGATTGGTTAGTAATAAATTTGTTAGTCTACGATTGGTTAGCCAAAGATTAGTTAGGCAAAGATTGGTTAGTCAAAGATTAGTTAGGCAAAGATTGCTTAGTCAAAGATTAGTTAGGCAAAGATTGGTTAGTAAAAGATTAGTTAGGCAAAGATTGGTTAGTCAAAGATTAGTTAGGCAAAAATTGGTTAGACAAAGATTGGTTAGTCAAAGATTGGTTAGTAAAAGATTAGTTAGGCAATGATTGGTCAGTCAAAGATTGGTTATTAAAAGATTAGTTAGGCAAAGATTGGTTAGTCAAAGATTAGTTAGGCAAAGATTGGTTAGTCAAAGATTAGTTAGACAAAGATTGGTTAGTCAAAGATTGGTTAGTCAAAGATTGGTTAGTCAAAGATTTGTTAGGCAAAGATTGGTTAAGCAAAGATTGGTTAGCCAAAGAGTGGTTAGTCAAAGATTGGTTATGCAAAGATCGGTTAGTCAAAGATTGGTTAATCAAAGATTAGTTAGGCAAAGATTGGTTAGTCAAAGATTGGTTAGTCAAAGACTAGTTAGGCAAAGATTGGTTAGTCAAAGATTGGTTAGTCAAAGACTAGTTTGTCAAAGATTGGTTAGCTCAAATCACTCCATGGGAAGGTGAAGTAGGGTCTTGATCAGTTCTAGTTTACTGATACTGACCCAAGCTGTCAACGATACGTCGCTGATCAGTTCCAACCAGTGAGATGAGATGCTCCAGAAAATCTGTGAACAAAACAAGAAGAGATCATGTAAAGAACAATGAAATCAGGAACAAAACTGGAATTCTACCAGTAATCGAATACATAGAAAGACAGAGATGAAAGTGGTTTGAACATTCAATACTCATGTACACCTCAGCACCAGCGCCAAGAGCTTATATCAAAATGGACAACCAAGATATAGAAGTAAAAAAAGTAAAGTACCCCGGTCACGCCAAGTGGCGTATAGGGAATATGTGTTAGTGACCATAAATTTTACAGACCCTCAGCACATGATTTTTGGTGTAATGTGGTCGGTATTACGCCCGTGCCGCTTTACTTTCCCATAAAAAAATCCGGTATCATTAAAGGCTGGGTGAACCGGAGCCGTCTGTTGGGATCGAACCCTACTTCTTGTCCTTTGTAGTCCAGTTCACTAACCACTGTGCTATCGCGGCTCCCAACCAAGATATAGAGGTAGATCAGAAAGATGATGGGTTTAGAGAATTTACGACCTAATAAAACAATACAACATCGCTATGTACCAAGTCACAGAAAGTGCCCTTGTTAGAAAACACATCATTTACATGCGACGCCTACCGGCAAAAAACAGAACAGGATAAAAGAAGAAAGAAAAGAATGTATCGTTTAACAGTTAGTGCATCAACTGTCGGTAAAACATAACAATCCTTTAGCCAAAATGTGACGTCTATGACGAGGTAAATTTTCTGCAGGCTAAATATATTCACTTTATGGCAAAACTGATTTCTTTATCGAGTAAATATATTTGACATAGTGAGGTGGATTCATCATTAGCCAAACGTATTGGATTTATGACGGAAATGACTTCTCATTAAGCAACCACATTGACATTATGTCAAGCACCGTAACCAAACATTTCTAAAACAATAACATATTTTCGCTGAACTAGAAGTCTATTACTGCCCCTGTATAATTTTATCACCAACACTTGTCGATATTCTCAATCATGATTTTTTTTTACATATATTTACATACCTGCGATCTTGCAAAAACTGGATACATCTCAAAATGTGCAGGATAGAAAGCGTAATTTGAAAGACATAATCACACAATCCTGGTCTGAGAAAATCACATGAATCATAAAACATAAAAACACAAAACATGTTTGTTTATACGCTGCATTATTTATGAGGTTTAACGCTGTCTATAATTATTTTCTACAATGTGTTTTGAACAACCTGTTCAATAACACATTTATAATCCAACTTATCTTTCACGTGTTCTTGTTGCGTTCACCAGCTTTCAACTCTAACGAAGTCCCTAGACTAGGAACTGTATTTTACGTGTTAATCCATTTTTCCCTGGCAGCCGTGTGCACAAGGATCCCTCGCCAAACAGACAGATAACTCCGACTTCGGAGGTACTCATGTTTTTTCCGTCGATGAGTAACTGACGTTTCAAGCCGGGCCTCGCTGCTGAGACCAGGGGTGGTTGTCGCAGAGAGAAATCATAAATAAAAATCCCAACCGGTGTAGCCGAGATTTGAACCAACAACCTCTTTGTCCCGAGGCCGGCGTCTTGCCTCGAGCCCAACCAGTCCCCCATGGACTTGGAATATGAGGAAACTGCGGCAAGGAACACTTTTCATGCATAGTCTTCAATGGTTCCTGCCGCCTATCCACCATATACCGGAAGTTCATGTCCTCCTGAAAATGATGATCGTCACATGTCTTTAAAAATGTATAGCGCTTGATGATGTTAGGCCATTGTTGTTGACTCCAAGTCCGAACATATAAACACACAGTTAGTTGTCAGGTTATCCCCGCCGCACATCAAACAACAGACCGTAAGATTAGCGTACGGCCGGTCTAGGGATTTACGATGAACTATTACGATGACGTAGCACACATAGCAATGTCGGACGCACTGCAATGACGCGCCCTTTAGATTCGTGATTACTCTAGTGAATTTAGCCTACGACGAACAGAACACGGTGCAAATTCCCTGAAGAAACTGCGGCTGGCGAAGCATTTCACGTTAATGAGTAACATGTAAATACCTTGCGTCAAGCAAATCTAAAAACGGTCATGAACAGCACCAATGTGACGTAAAGCGCAGAACAAGCGTAGACGGTGGAAGGTCGCATTCACAACACTTGATTTGTCGAAAATGGAATATTGCCAGCTTACGACACCGCTTTATCGGCGCAGATGTAATAAGTACATCATCATCTTGAATTTAACGCATAGGAGTGCAATGGAGAACCGAAATTAATCAGACACCGAATGCACTTTCTGCAGCGATCGAGAGAACGTGGACTAGATCCGCCATCTTGGGAACGGAAGACCTCTTTCACGTGTAAAAAAGACAGTAATCAAAATGACTCACAAAATTTCATATTTTGTTATTAGATTTATAGTTTTTTGCCATCGTTTTTTTTAGTTTAGTTTAGTTTAGATTAGATTAGATTAATTTAGATTAGATTAGATTAGATTAGTTTAGTTTAGTTTAGTTTAGTTTAGTTTAGTTTAGTTTAGTTTAGTTTAGTTTAGTTTAGTTTTAGTTTTAGTTTTAGTTTTAGTTTTAGTTTTAGTTTTAGTTTAGTTTTAGTTTAGTTTAGTTTGTTTAGTTTAGTTTAGTTTAGTTTAGTTTAGTTTTTTAGTTTAGTTTAGTTTAGTTTAGTTTAGTTTAGTTTAGTTTAGTTTAGTTTAGTTTAGTTTAATCTACATGTCCGTCTTCATTCCACAACGGCCAACCCCAAAAAGCTTAGATCTCCTCTGCACGTTCCCCAGTATGAAGAACGCCAGCCACACATTAGAGAACGCACTGAAGATGGCTCAAGCTCAGATGCACAAACTCCCGAAAACCTTATCTCTAACCTCCTCAGTCGCCTCTACGTGGCAGGTTACAGTGGCTCTACTCTTTTCTACTCCTACTGTTCTCAGAACCTGAATGACTGATAGCTACATGGGCGTTGTTTTGTATTTTTAAAGAAAAAAAATCATTTAAATCATTAATGTCATTATTAGGAAGAAATGATCATCATTTTTTGGCCATGTATTAAGAAGAGAACAGCTGGAATATATTGTAACAACTGGGAAAATTGAGGGACGAAGAGATTGAGGGAATCAAATAGAAAAATTACCAGACAGCTTAAGAGAATGGCTTGGCAGAAGGTCAACAACAGAAATGATAAATAACTGTCGTGATCGAAAGTTGTGGACAGACATGATCACCTACGCCAGCAGGCTTGGTAGTTGATGATGATGATGATTAGAGAGAGAGAAGTGAATTGAAAATATCACATCTGAACATATGTTGGAGCAACGTCGTGTATAAAATAAATAGAAAGACAAAACATAATGTGCTTAGGTCAACTCATTATGTTTGACACTCATCGCCGTAATCTACCATTTCCTGTGGGAACTTGCTCCCAACGATTGCTAGTCTCATTTCGTTCTCTGCCCCTGTGTAAGATGTTTTGCTTCTGCTGCAGCTATTCCCAGTTCGTCTTTAGTATCTCGCACTCATCTTTGTCTAGGTCATTCTCTCCATCGTTTACCTGGAACTATGGCCTTCGTAATTATCTTCTCAAACTGCTGTTTACCTGACGATTGTGTGTGTGTGTATATATATATATATATATATATATATATATGTATATCGTCATCATCATGTGCAGTACTGGTTGGCGTTAGCGATCATGTCCTTCCACAATCTTCTATCTACAGTGCATCGTATCAGTTCTGTTGTTGACTGTTTTCATGCCATGACACCAAGCTATCCAGTATTTTCTCTCTTTGTCGTCCGCGATCTCTCTTTCCTTTTATTTGCCTGTTGTAACCAAGTATTCCAACTTTCCTCTTCTCATGATGTGCCCAAAAAATGTTGATTGCTTCTATCTGATGCTTTTTAAGAGCTCCCTTTTTGTGTTGGCCTCTTTGAGAACTTCCTCATTGGTCTTTTTAGCTGTCCAGGGAACTTTCAACATTCTTCTGAGAAATCCCACCTCTGTGGCCTCTAATCGTCTATAATATATATCGTATCGTATCGTATCGTATTGCATTGTATATTGTTATACTAATACTATACTATGCTATGGTATATTATATTATATATTATATTATATTATATTATATTATATTATATTATATTATATTATATTATATTATATTATATTATATTATATTATATTATATTATATTATATTATATTATATTATATTATATTATATTATATTGTATTGTATTGTATTGTATTGTATTGTATTGTATTGTATTGTATTGTATTGTATTGTATTGTATTGTATTGTATTGTATTGTATTGTATTGTTGTATTGTATTGTATTGTATTGTATTGTAATGTGTATGTTATGTTATGTAATGTTATGTTATGTTATGTTATGTTATGTTATGTTATGTTATGTTATGTTATGTTATGTTATGTTATGTTATGTTATGTTATGTTATGTTATGTTATGTTATGTTATATTGTTATTGTGCTGTGTTGTGTTATGTTTATTTTTATTTTTTATATTAAAAAAAAAAAAAAAAAAATGTTTGCGCTGGATAGGGGACACGCTGCAGAAGCCATCTGAGAGTTTTATACAACGGACCCTTTTATTGGAACCCCCATGGAAAAACACAAATAGGAAGATCAAGATATTCTTGGAGAAGACAGAGGGAAGCAGAGATGAAGATGATGGGGAAGGCATGGAATGATCGTAAAGGAATGGCAAGAAACAGAACGACTTGGAAAGTTGTTTGATGAAAACCTATGCTCCACAGGGAGTTGAAAAGGTAGAAGAAGAACAAGCATATAAACCCCATGGGCACCCGCGATAATCTCTGAGAACGAGGGGTCGTGAGAATAGGAACTGGTCACCTTACGTCACGAAGCTGTGGCTTAGTACGTTGGTCCTGAGGCAAGACGCCGGCCTCGAGACAGAGAGGTTGTGTGTTCAAATCCCAGCTGCATCAGTTGAGATTTTTATTTATGATTTCTCTCTGCGGCAACCACCCGTGGTCTCAGCATCAAGGCCTGGCTTATTGTCAATTACTCATGCACGGAAAAAATATGAGTACCTCCGAAGACGGAGTTATCTGCCTGTGCGGCGAGGGACCCCTGTGCACACGGCTGTCATGGAAAAATTGATTAATGTGCAACATTCAGTTCTTAGTGTCTAGGGATTTCGGCAGTGGTAAAAGCTGGCGAACGGAAAAAAAAAATTAAAATTTCATCACTCAGCAGCAGTTGCTATGTGGCTACATTTACCTTTTTATGAATAGGGAACAGCTGAGACATAAGATCGACAATTTGGACATAAGAAGGAAGAAAAGATAGAAGGAAATAGAGAGAAAAGCTGTCAGACTGTTTGGTTTAGTAAAAAGTCAATAGCAGAAATAATAAATAACTGTAGAATTAGAGAGTTGTGGAGGTGCATGATCGCCTATACCAGCAGGTACGTACATAATCATGATGAGTCTTACCAGTATCAGTTGTCATTATGCCATATGGCATATAAATCAACAAGAAAGCTCCTTGACTTCCGCAAGTTGTGGCCTCAAGTCTGGCTCACACTTTATGTATTAATTCCTAATGACTTCAGCCTAGTTTACCTTGATGTGTTTCTCTAGCGACAGATATTTGATTGCTTCTAGAAGTCAAATTTCAATCCAGCTTTATAGTGTTTAGAAGATACGCGTATCTTCTTTTGACTGTGCCTCTAGCACATAGCTATACACGTATCTTCCTTTGACTACACCTGTAGCACATAGCTAGCTATACACGTATCTTATTTTAACTGAGCCTCTAGCACGTACTCTTGGTAATGGCTTCCTTACATCTTTGCCCCACTAACAATCATGCAGACTCCAATCTCTATGTGTCGCGAAAATGTCCCTATTGGTTCTCCAACGTTTACTTCTCTTACATATTTATGGTTATCAGCTTTCCCTATAGCTTCCAACGTGAGAATCTGAATTCTCCATTTTTGTCTCAGGCCTGACGGTTTTAATTCGACCCAACTTAGTTGATTTTTTTTCAGAAATAAACCTCTCTCTGGTGCAGCCTTAGAGGTCACGATCTACTGCAAAACTAGACCAAGGTCGTTATCATCTAGCGCCGTTTCCACATCGAAGATTGGCTGCCCTGGAAAGCTGTTCTGCTTCGTCTCTAGCCTCAATGATACAAGCTGTCATGAATACGCTAGGAGTCTAGTCCACCATTTGGTTTTATCAGTCTTAGCGAGGTCTATACTGCTTCAAATCCACGACGCTGAAATAATTTTAGTAAGGCCTACACTATGAAATTTATCCTAGCTATAGAAATCATCTTTGCAAAGTCTGCAAATAAATCATCATAGCAAGACTGGCAATAATGTTATGAGTTACATAAAAATCACATCAGCTTCTTGAAGATGTTTCAACAGCTGGTGTTACAGGATGAGTAATACTTGAGATTGTAATATTTCGTCACACTACAGATAGACCGAACTCAGATAGGCCGAATCGATAACTCTTGAACCCCGGTAGAGTCTATTTTTTGTTTCTTTTGCAGGGATCAAAACTAATATCCGAAAAGCTCGTGGCTGCTCAGGACAAGCATCATTTACTCTGCTTCTCTCCCAGCAGACCACAGTAATGATGGTTCCCGTAAACATTGTTTTTTTTTTTAAATTTTATTTTATTCCTTTAATTTTTAAGCAGATCATCAAATTCAAGTACCGGGCCTGCTGGCAAAGGTGATAATTTCTCTCCACAACTTTTGATCTCGACAGTTATTTATCATTTCTGTTGTTGACCTTCTGTCAAACCATTCTCTTAAGCTGTCTGTTATCTTTTCTCTTTGCTCCCCTCTATCTCTTCGTCCCTGAATTTTTCCAGTTGTTATAATATATTCCAGCTCTTCTCTTTTCATTACATGGCCAGAAAATGATGATTGTTTCTTCCTAATTTTGAAAATTAGCTCTCTTTTTGCTTTGGCCTCTTTCAGAACGTTTTCATTACTCTTCTTAGCTGCCCATGGCGTTTCAGCAGTGCATATCCATATGTTAAGACTGGTTCTACATAACATTTTAGGGCTTTTTTCTTGTTTCCGATGTTAAAAATGGATTGCGCAGTAGCTTCGTCATTTTTTGGAAAGCTGTTTTTGCCTGAGCCATTCTGCACCTCACCGCTGTTGTACATCTACCACTCAAGGCTAACATTGTTCCCAGATATTTATACTAATTTAGCTGTTTTAAAATTTTTCCACTTGTCTATATTGTTCATAGGGTGAATCTTTTTTTTCTTTGTTGCTATCATTACTTCAAGTAGCACCAACGAGGTAGACATTGACACTTTCTACTAAGAGCTAGAGATGACCAAGGGACAGTGTGAATCCAAAGAAATAACTATTATATTATAGGATTTTAATGTAAATGTAGGAACTGCTAAAGTGCAAAATGTGACTGCAGAACATGGCTCAGGAGAGACGAATGGCATAGGGGATAGATTGATAGATTATGCAAAGACACATGAAATGATTATATGTAACACCTGGTTCAAACAACACCCTAGACGTCTATAGACATGGCAAAGCCCAGACAAAAAAGTACACAATCAAATTATTTATGCTGGTATAGAGAACATTCAGGAATGGGCAACATCTGTTAAAACAAGGCCAGGGACAGATTGAAATAGTGACCATGTACCAGTAGTTGGAAAAACGAGAATAAAACTACGGAAGACAAAGAAATCCCAAATGAATATGAAAATATAACTAGATATTCTTAGAATAGATAGACAGATGAATAATAAGTGCAGTACAATAGTACAAAATAGATATAATGCTAGTGAGAAAATACAGAACATCGAGGAGCAGTGGGAAATGCTCTAACAATCGATTCAACAAACAGCAAAAGAAGTAATACCAATAACTAAAAGAATCAACAAAAAGAAATGAATTACAAATACCAGAGCTATTAGACAAAAGACGAAAACATAAGAAAGAACAACGGACATACAAAATATTGCAGAAAGAGATCCAAAACAAATCAGAGAAGCAAAGAAAGAAGAATGTTGAAAGTTCCATGGACAGGTAAAAAGACCAACGATCAAATTATCAAAGAGGCCTACACAAAAAGGGAGCTCCTAAAAACATCACAAAGAAAAAATCAAGATTTTGCTGGCACATCATGAAAAGAGGAAAGTTGGAATACTTGGTTACAACTGGCAAAATACAGGGAAAGAGAGATGGTTTGCGACAAATAGAGAAGATACTGGATAGCTTGGTGTCATGACATAGAAAACAGTCAACAATAGAATCCATACAATGTACTGTAGATAAGATGCAGGATAAAATGAGCATACTTGGTGAGAGATCACAACAGCTAGGACTGAGGATTAATAGAGATAAGACCAACATTATGAGAATTAAAACAGTTGGCAATAACCAAATAAAACTAGGAGAAATACCTCTACTAGACGTACAATCTTACATATATCTGGACAGTAATATAGATAAAGAGGGAGGAACAGAAAATGATACCAAAATAAGGATATCAAAAGCAAGAGGAGCTTTCATTGCACTGGGAAACATATGGAAATCCAAAGAAATTAGGTTAAATACAAAAATAAAAATTTTCAACTCAAATGTTAAGTCGGTCCTATTATATGGCTGTGAAACATGGAGAACAACAAAATTGACAATCACGAAGATACAGACTTTCATTAATGGATGCTTACGCAGAATAAAGGGATGGGAATGGCAGGACAAAATCACTAACATAGAATTATGGAAATGTACCAGTCATATACCAGTGGATAAAGAGATACAGCGAAGACGATGGCGCTGGATAGGACACACACTACGGAAGCCAACTGAGAGTATTACACAACAGGCCCTTTTTTGGAATCCCCAGGGGAAAAGACAAAGAGGAAGACCAAGGAATTCTTGGAGAAGATAGATAGAAGCACAGATGAAGATGATGGGGAAGACATGGAATGATCTTTAAAGAATAGCAAAAAACAGAACGACTTGGAAAGTGTTTGTTGAAGACCTATGCTCCACTGGGAGCTAAAAAGGTTGAAGAAGAAGAAGAAGACTGTGAATAGAATATTGTGAAAGGACATGATCGCCTACACCAACCGGTATGGCACCTGATGATGATGATGATGACCATTACTTCTGTCTTTTTGCTATTAAGGCTGAGTCCTTTATTTTTCTTTCCTTTCACTATAATGTCTAACATTTCTTGTAACTCATTTCATTCTTAGCAATAAAGACTATCATCAGCATTCATGAGATTATTTATTTTATGACCTCCAATTGTTATTTCAGGCATGTCCCCTACGGATGTTAAAATAATCTCACTATACATATTAAATAAATCTGGTGACAGCACACACCTTTGCTTAACACCTTGTTTTATTTGTTGGAACATTTCAAATTTATTTCCAGTTTTAACAGATAGATTATTATAATAGCTATATAGATTTTAACACTGCGCTTCAATGGTATTATTTTTAGTCTTACCTTTGTGTGTTTACTCTGTATCTTTCCTTGGAGATAAGTTATTATGTTCCTTTACTAGTTTGAACTGTGTAACATCTTTTTTTTTTTTTTTTTTCTTTTTTCAAAAATTTATTTCGGATTATTTTATTTTCTCAGGCTTCCAGAACCTGTGTAGAGGTGCCGACAGGCGGTCGCGATACAACACTATGGTATCAAGAGTTGACTCCTTTCAAAGTTCTACCCATATGACCAAGGTATAACCTCAACATGTTGAGCACTGAAAACAACATCGAGCAGCTCAAGATAACTGATTGCAAACGTGCTCCGTTGACTCGAAAAGTAACATCTGAGAACATCAGAAATCATCAAATTCGTCTTTAAAGACTGTTGTGATGTGGGTGCATGTTTTCCTAGCAGTCATCTTCTAATAAACAAACACGGAAGTAAACACTTTGAACACTTGAATTTTCAGTAAACAAAATAATTAACAATTGCATTTAATTTATTAAAAGTCATGTGTGTTATTTTATTTATGTATTTATTTATATGAAACGTGTTCAGCTTAATGTTGCAAGCTGTGGAATGTTCAGACACTTTAAGATAATTAAACGTCAGCGAATTCTGATGTAAGTGAAAGAACCAATGAGTAAAACTTTAAAAAGATGACAACATCGTGAGAATGCTCAAGCTGTGTGGAAGAGTTTACTGATAGACGCAGAGTATTATTTCTATGTTGTGATATTTTACACAATTTCGACGATGTCTGGCTCATTTAATATCAAGCATGTTGGGTGTCGTTACGTTTACATCCGTTAACCGGTGAAGAGGTCGCTATCAATGTTCTTGTTATAGGGTGAGATAAAGATTCATAAGGCGCTGTTAATGTTCCTTCTGTAGGGTGATGTAAACATTTAGAAGAAAGCGTTATCAATGTTCCTTCTATAAGTCGATGTAAATATTTACAAGGCGCCGTTAATGTTCCTTCTGTATGGTGGTGTAAATATTTACAAGGCGCCGTTAATGTTCCTTCTGTATGGTGGTGTAAATATTTACAAGGCGCTGTTAATGTTCCTTCTGTATGGTGGTGTAAATATTTACTAGGCGCCGTTAATGTTCCTTCTGTATGGTGGTGTAACTATTTACAAGGCGCCGTTAATGTTCCTTCTGTAGGATGGTTTAAATATTTACAAGGCGCCGTTAATGTTCCTTCTGTATGGTGGTGTAAATATTTACAAGGCGCTGTTAATGTTCCTTCTGTAGGATGGTGGAAATATTTACAAGGCGCCGTTAATGTTCCTTCTGTAGGATGGTGGAAATATTTACAAGGTGCTGTTAATGTTCCTTCTGTAGGATGGTGGAAATATTTACTGCTGTATATGTTCATTCGTGTGTGTAGTGTTAACTATTAGAAGTCGCTATGTTGATTCTGTATGGTGGGGGAAGGGGCGGGTGTAAACACTCAGAAGGTGCTGTTATTAATTATCTTTCAATAGGTTGGTGTATATGACACTTGAACGTTCCGCATGTAGGTTGGTGTAAACGTTTACATGAATGGCCCTGTCAACGTTCCTTATATACAGTGATGTAAACATTTAAAAAGCGTTGGATAGATCCTTCTGTATGGTGATGTAAACACTTAGACGCGTTGGATAGATGATTCTTTATGGTGACGTAAACATTTAGAAAGAGCTTGATAGATCCTTCTGACTGGTGGTTTAAACACTTTGAAGTTGTTGGATAGATCCTTTTGACTGTTGGTGTAAACACTTTGAAGTTGTTGGATAGATCTTTCTGTCTGGTGATGTAAACACTTTGAAGTTGTTGGATAGATCTTTCTGTCTGGTGATGTAAACACTTTGAAGTTGTTGGATAGATCATTCTGTCTGTGATGTAAACATTTAGAAGTTGTTGGATAGATCCTTCTGTCTGGTGATGTAAACATTTAAAAAGCGCTTGATAGATCCTTCTATCTGTTGGTGCAAACACTTTGAAGTTGTTGGATAGATCCTTCTGTCTGGTGATGTAAACACTTTCAAGTTGTTGGATAGATCCTTCTGTCTGGTGATGTAAACACTTTGAAGTTGTTGGATAGATCTTCCTGTCCAATGATGTAAACATTTGTATATTTAAAATTTTAAACATTTATATTTTTTTTTTCAAAGAGTTTAGAAGACATTCTCAGAATTAATTTATAAATTTATGCAGAAGTTTAGATATCGGTGGTAATATTTCTTTTGTGGTGTCTTGCGAAGATTTGTGAGGCGTTAATTATGCCCTCTGCTGAGTAATCTTAACGTTTAGAGAACATACATATCACATACATGATGTCATCAACCGTCCAAAGATGACTAGGTTAGCATTTCCAGATTACCCTCATGTCGCTACAGACTGAAACAACACCTGCACCACATGCTCAGAATTAGTGACTCATTTAAATGTGTATGTAGCCCGTAGCTCGTGACCGCGGAGCGTCTGCTGTAAGCTCACCCAGTTTATAGTAACAGTGAAGCCTTGGTGGCTAAGTGGTTAGTGTACTTGCTTCATGATAAGAAGGGCCCGGATTCGAACCCCAAAAAGGACGCATTTTAGTCGGATCGACAAGGCTCCAGGGTTCATCCAACCTCTAAAAATGGGTACCATATAATTGTCTGGGAAGTTAAGGAGGTCTGGTATGATACCGAACACATCACCACAAAAATGTGCCGCGGTCATAGAAAGATATAGTAACTAACACCCTATTCCCCATATACTTAAGAAGGCGTGGAGGGAACCTTTACTAGTGATATATGGCAGCACCCGGTTTCTTTGTACGAAAAGTTGTACGGAGATGTTGGCAATATTGATTTGACAGCTAACTTTTATAATCATCAATACGAAATAAAATCGTGTAGGAAAGCAAAAAACATAACAACGTTTCGAAGGCGGTGGGTATATCAGTTCTCTATGTTTCTCCGTTCTATAAAGAGCCTATTATGCCCTATGGAAGCGAATTATGGACAGTAGACAAATAAATGAAAAGACGATTAGAAGCCATCGAGATGAGATTTCTCAGAAGAATGTTGACTGCTCACTGAACAGTTAAAAAGACCAACGAAGAAATGTTCAGCAATGCCAACACAAAAAGAGAGTTCCTAAATAACATGAGGAAAAGAAAACAATCAACTTTATTCGAGAACACTTTGAGAAGGGGAAAGTTGCAATAATTGGTTACAGTTATCAAAATATCAAGAAAGAGAGATCGCGGACGACAATGAGAGATGATATTGAATATCTTTGTGTGGTGACACGGTAATCAATCAACAACATAATTGATACGAAGCACAAGTTTGATAGTAAACCTTCAGCAGTTGAAATCTATATTAGAAGGAAAAAAAGTAAAGTACCCCCGTCACGACAAGTGGCGTATAGAGAATATGATGTTAGTGACCATACATTTTACAGACCTTCGGCACATGATTTTTGGGGTAATGTGGTCGGTATTACGCCCGTGCCGCTTTACTTTCCCAGAAAAAAATCAGGTACCCATTAAAGGTTGGGTGAACCCGGAAGCCGTCGGTTGGGATCGAACCCTACCTCTTGTCCTTTGTAGTCCAGTTCACTAACCACTGAGCTATCGCGGCTTCTGAAATCTACATACCGATTATTAATAATCTTTCTGTAATGTAGCGAGATGATATTGAAATATAAAGTATTGATCTTTCTCTAATATGAGTTGTTGAAACTCCTTCAAGAAGCTGATAGATTTTTCGCTAACTTCTATCATTATTGTTGACTTGCTAGAATTGTTTCTATATTGTGGGTGTTCACCAAATTCAAAATAGGTACAACCAGCCTATGCTACTATACACTGGAAAATATGACTACAAAACATGTTCTACAGGATTGCCCCCAGTACACAGACCTGAGAAGAGCAATGTGGTCCACACCCACCTTCCTGGAAGAGAAACTATATGGGGCAATTGGATCACTTAAACAGACAGCTGCCTTCATGTGAGAGTCTGGAATCCTACTCTGGTTGAGTCTTGATCGCAGAGAGAGAGAGAGATATTGTGGGTATGAAATGTTGCAGACTTTGGAATGTTTATTTCTATTGCGCAGATTTTTTATAGCTAGAATTATTTCTGCAGCGTGGATCTGAAGTAGTATGGACCTTGCTAAGATTATTTTTGTAACATAAAAATTTTTTTAAAAAGTAAAGAGCCCCGTCACACCAAGTGGCGTATAGGGAATACAGTCTTAGCGACCATAATTTTTAAACCTTCGGCACACGATTTGTTGAGTAATATGGTCGGTATTACGCCCGTGCCGCTTTACTTTCCCAGAAAAAATCTGGTACCCATTTGAGGCTGAATGAACCTGGAAGTCGTCGATCTCTTGTCCTTTGTAGTCCAGTTAACTAACCACTGAACTATCGCAGCTCCCATTTTTGTGGAGTGGGTGTGAAATATTGCAGACGTTGCAATGATTATTTCTATTGCGCAGATTTTTTTTAAATCACAGTGTGGTCCTTGCTAAGATTATTTTTTGTAGCAAGGTTGTGTGATAGTCGTGCAAGGTTCATTTCTGTTTGGAATAATGCTGGCCTTGCTAGAATTATTTCTGTTACGTGGATATGATCATTTCTGAGCGTAGATCTGAAATTATATGAGTCTTATATATATATATATATATATATATATATATATATTATATATATATATATATATATTATATATATATATATATATATATATATATATATATATATATATATATATATATATATATATATTGGGTTGAACAGAAAAATATTGAGAATACCATGGACAGCTAAGAAGAGTAATGAAAATGTTCTGAAAGAGGTCAAAGCAAAAAGAGAGCTAATTTCCAATATTATGAAGAAACAATCATCATTTTGTGGCCATGTAATGAGAAGAGAACAACTGGAATATATTTTAACAACTGGAAAAATTGAGGGGCGAAGAGATAGAGGGAAGGAAGCAAAGAGAAAAAATACCAGACAGCTTAAGAGAATAGCTTGGTGAAAGGTCAACAACAGAAATGATAAATAACTGTCGAGATCGAAAGTTGTGGAGAGACATGATCACCTACGCCAGCAGGTCCGGTACTTGATGATGATGATGATATATTGGGTTATAATGTTACACGTTGTCATTCATGAATGAGACCCTCAGAGCTGTCTCATGTCACATCTCAGAAAACAGAACCAACGATTTTATTTTTAATTTGAGGAAGACTTTCTAGAATAATGCTGACAGCACCATTCAAAAATATACCGTAGATTATTTTAAAACATCGCGAGCACTCACACCATATTTCATCTACTCAACGAATGATTGTTTCTGTCTCGCGAAATCAAATCTTGTGTTCTCTTCATTGTTCCTAATGTGTGAAAATCATTTTTTGTCGATGAGTTGTATTTAAGTATGTTTAATGATAGATATAAACGAATCATTATGTTATTATTAATATTGGAGTGTGTGTTATTGTGTTATTAGCGGGTCATCATCATTACACTCCGAGCATCGGAGTATGTGTTATTGAGTTATTAGCGGGTCATAATCATTGCACTCCGAGCATTGGAGTGTATGTTATTGAGTTATTAGCGGGTCATAATCATTGCACTCCGAGCATTGAAGTGTATGTTATTGAGTTATTAGCGGGTCATAATCATTGCACTCCGAGCATTGGAGTGTATGTTATTGAGTTATTAGCGGGTCATAATCATTGCACTCCGAACATTGGAGTGTATGTTTTTGAGTTATTAGCGGGTCATAATCATTGGACTCCGAACATTGGAGTGTATGTTTTTGAGTTATTGGCGGGTAATCATCATTGCACTCCGAACATTGGAGTGTGTGTTATTGAGTTATTAGCGGGTCATAATCATTGCACTCCGAACATTGGAGTGTATGTTATTGAGTTATTAGCGGGTCATCATCATTGCACTCCGATTATTGGAGTGTATGTTATTGAGTTATTAGCGGGTCATCATCATTGCACTCCAAACATTGGAGTGTATGTATAAATTGCATGTGTAGCTGAAGCTCCAAATGGCTAAGTCCGTCCTTAAAGAGGATGGAAGGACGACTCACGGCTCTCAACGGCTTTCATTAGAGAAAAGTGACTAGTTTCTAACACTGACTTCAAATTCGATCTATTTGGGGAAGAATGTTACTTCTCTTGACACGCATTTTCAGCTCCAACGTTATTCCAGTCTTATCATATGACTGTGAAATATGGACAACAGCAAAAATTACATCCACGAAGATATAGATTTTCATTAATGGATACTTGCACAGAATGAAAGGATGAAGATGGCAGGAAATAACTAACTTAGAACTATGGGAAAGTAACAGAAAAATGCCAGTGGACAAAGAGATATGATAAAGACGACGGTTCCGGATAGGACATACACTGCGGACGCCAATTGAGAGTTTACTTGACAAGCACATTTTGGAATCCCTAGGGCAGGAGACGAAGGGGAAGACTGAGATATTCATGGAGATAACAGATGGAAGCAGAGATAAAGAAGAAAAAAGAAGACATGGAGCGAGCTTTAAAAAATGGCACCAAACGGGACGGCTTGGAAAGTGTTGGTTGAAGACACTCCACGGGGAGTTCAAAGGTAGAAGAAGAGGAGGAAGAAGACGAAGAAGCAGAAGAAGAAGTAGAAGAAGATGATGAAGAAGCAGAAGAAGAAGTAGAAGAAGATGATGAAGAAGCAGAAGAAGAAGTAGAAGAAGATGATGAAGAAGCAGAAGAAGAAGTAGAAGAAGATGATGAAGAAGCAGAAGAAGAAGTAGAAGAAGATGATGAAGAAGCAGAAGAAGAAGTAGAAGAAGATGATGAAGAAGCAGAAGAAGAAGTAGAAGAAGATGATGAAGAAGCAGAAGAAGAAGTAGAAGAAGATGATGAAGAAGCAGAAGAAGAAGTAGAAGAAGATGATGAAGAAGCAGAAGAAGAAGTAGAAGAAGATGATGAAAAAGAGAAGAAAGAAGAATATAATAGAAGAATGATGAAGAAGCAGAAGAAGAAGTAGAAGAAGCTGATGAACAAGCAGAAGAAGAAGAAGCAGAAGAACTCATAGGAAAAATAATAATATTGAAGAAATAATTAGTTATAAAATATTGATGTTTTAATAATTATTTCAGAGTTGTGTGTCTGGCTTTTAAACAACACAGTTTAGGTTGTCTGTGTTTCAGCTTTGTTTTAAAACAAATTATCATTCTGTTTTGTTAGAAATAATGTTCTTAATTCAAGACTCATAGTCATTAAAAATTATTAACTGTTTTTACTATATTAATGTTATTGCTACCATGTTTAAATTATGTTATAAAATATTATATGTTTTAATTAAATTATATCTCAGAGATATGTCATTTGTGCTATGAAACAGGCTATCACTTAAATCATACCATTAGATATTTCAGCTTTACTACATTTCATGTTATCATTTATTTACATACCATAAACATTTGAAATATAAATTACGTCATTGATGTTTTCGTTAGCTTCAACATTACGCCCACTTCATTAATCTCATGACGTCATTGAGTCATTAGAAAATTTCAACTCTTTTCTTCCTATGATTAATGTCTCACATTGCTACCACTGAATGTTAGAGGGAAGTTTCCCTCTATAATAATATTAATTTATTATTATTTGTCTCCAGTACCACTGGATGTTAGAGGGAAGTTTCCCTCTATAATAATATTAATTTATTATTATTTGTCTCCAGTACCACTGGATGTAGTCGAGGCCCATCAATCCATACTGTTGTTTTTCTGACCATTCAGTCATCTATCTATCTCCGCTTCGCTTGCCATTGATTCTTACCTTCCTTGATTGCGTTCGTCCGATGACTAAAGGAGTACACCTCTTCGTCATCCGCCCTTAAAAGGACGTTAACTGAGTGTGTCTATGATGTGTTGTGGTTTTGCAGTATAATTTTGATATTTGTGCCTTTCGGTCCAACACATCCGACTTCAGCGAGACATTTGTGAATACCGGGTTGTCTTTCCTCTTCGATCCCTAATCTATTGGCCAGACTAGACAGGTTAGTATTTTACTGGAGGCACCACGGAGAGATGGAACAGGATCTGGATGGTTCTGGTTCACCGATCCTGGCGCAAGTCATCAGCTGTGGGTCGCTGACAACTTCCAGTTCTGCTGTGAGGAGCGCCTTTGCCTCCATAAAATAGGTTTTAAAATATAACCGCAGTTCTTAAAATACTGACATTTTGCCAGGTCTTTGTAAAGATAGATTAATGGTTACAACATAAGATTATTCGTGTCTTCACAGAGATCATTATATTGATTCTTTTTCTTTGGATTTTGAACCGGGCGTTGTTGATAATGTGGTCAAAGTGTGAATTGCACAGGTATTACAATATTCAATCTTAAAGGATTGAATTTTATCGCATCACTATCGAACTCACTGGAATTCACTAGATAACCTTCTTAAAAAATATAATTATAAGTCAGATAAAAAGTTGTTCAGTTTTGTTTTTTTGCTTTACTTTATTTTATTTTAGTCTGTATTTCAGCCACGTTCAGGGTGGAAATGAATACCTTGACCTCAAAGCCTCGTTGTGACTGCACTGATAAGGCGAACTTTGATCTCGACTCCAGCAGAAAATACCCTGTACACCACAGAAATGTCGCCAAGCCGTAATGACGTTCATGATTGGAGGTCTGGCCCTACCAGAGATATGATACGTTGATGATACTGCACTTGTATCCGCCTAATTATTAATCGGCATTGAAAAATTGATAACATCAAAACAGCGTAAACTGTAACTCTGTCTTCTTCTTCAGCGTTCAGGTCTTTTGATCTTCCGAGCATAGCTCTTTAACCTGTTTCATTATGAAGCGGTAACAGCAACATCATGACACAAGGTGAGCTAGTCGCATGGTCAGTACTTGTATGTGCGTGAGTATCTTGATTTTTTCACTAAACCTGCGCCGATGATGACACCTTCTGTCTTTGTCAAGAGCAAATCTCACTCAAAGAACACAAATATTTACAACAAACAAAATAGATATGAAAGCTGATACATGCATTAAGAGCCAGACCAAGAAGAATGTGGTTTCAAGACATTAAGAAGACCTTGAACTTGATAACAGAAAACAAGTAAGAGATACGGCTAGAGATAGAGATTCTTTCAGACTGGCTGTGGTGAGTGCAACGTTCTGCAAAGGACATGCGACCTGATGATGAAAACAAATAAATAAATGAGAAAACCTACTAACATACCAGTGACAAACAACTGTGCCATAGACAGTAAAATTATCACCATTAACGACTTACGTTCTGTAAACAGAAAATACAACGCTAAAGTGGCGCTGTAATATGATGTCTTACGAGATAGAGGGGTCTATTAATTCATAACAAAAAACTATTGGTTTTTCATGTGAGATAACATTAAGTGACATCTTTCTGAAGCTAAAGTTAATGTTAAAAGACCTAAACATTGGACAGAACTGGCTCGTTAACACCAAATAATAGTGGAAATTAAGATACTATGTGTGACCGTGTCACAGAACTGGAATGTGCAGCAATGGAAAATATTGTTCCAGTAAGACTAGTGAGGGGCAGACCAAGAAGGTGGCTTCAAGACATCAAAAGACCCTGAACATTACAACAGAAGAAGTGTTTAACTTGACTAAAGACAGATTATTTCTAAGAAACATCAGAAAGAAACAATCAACATTTTTGGGGCACATCATGAGAAGAGAAAAGTTGGAATATTTGGTTACAACTGGCAATATACAGGGAAAGAGAGATCGCGGACGACAAAGAAAGAAATTACTGGATAGCTTGGTGCCCTAGCATGGAAAACAGTCATCAACAGAACTGATACGATGCACGGTAGATAGAAGATTGTGGAAGAACATGATCGCCTACGCCAACCGGTATGGAACATGATAATTATGATATTTTGTATTGTCTTTGCACAGACAACCATTATTGTATATGGACTTCCGCGTCTTGACAGACGGTTGGCAGCCAGCAATCATGAGAAATCAGTAGATTGGTAAAATTATTAGTATGTTACGCTGGATTCTGCTTTGCTGAACAGCTTCTCTCGTGGCTGAATCTGCTAATATTGGATAGACAGGTTTATCCGCAGAACGAACAAGATGTATTCCTGGTGCCTGGCATCGTCTCCGTTTTCCTGCGCCTTTTGTCGTCTGAATTTGATATCAGCACTGCCTCGAAAGATGCTATGCCATTTTTATAGCGCTAATTAACTTTCTGCTAGAAAGATGCAATTACTGCTCCGATTGCTCGCTTCGCTACACCACAAGGATACCTTAGCACAGGTAACTCCATAGCACCAGCGAGGGTCACTAAAGGAAATGTTATTATTTTTCATAATTTTGCGAGTGAATTATACATTTTTATAACTGGATTCATTGGTGCATGTTCTTTAAAACGCGAATCAACAATCTTCATGTTGTAAATAAAACGCAACACAACACAACTCGTGTGCCCCATTTCCGAATGTATCATATATGTCTTGTTCTATGCTGTTGTACGATTTGGCAACTTATCCTCATGCTCATTTAATAAAATGTGATCATCTGCAAGAAGCAGTTTCTAAGTGAATCCATGTTCTGAGTCTCCTTCAAACAATGCGTTGACTTCGAATTCTGGAATTGTTTGAATTAGTGTGTGTGTGCTGTATGAACGCGACTTCTAGTGGACAAATATATTTTCTCTGCATGTATCTGTAAACGTTAGTCTTATTAAGCTCAAGATAGCAATGATCGGCTGGTTACATTCCCTGAGGATAAACAACTTAAAATATTAACTTAGAATTGATTGACAATTCCCAGGTCAAACAAAGAACAGGGAGAACATGTGTCCACGCAACAGCTGCGTTATAATTCTGGTAGAATCGCGGTCTAACAAAAACATTAGAAGAAAATGCACCTAATATGTATGCAGGATTGCGATTTGTAGTCTCGCTGACAATCTACAAAATAAAAATATAAAACATAAAACAAACGTGGGTAGGAGAGACTCGTTAGTATGGTAAAATTGTTTTCCTAGGAGAGCCATCTCTGACTACAAACCTGCATTCCAGAAAGGTCAAGAAAAATACAGGAGAGGAAAGCAGATCCTATAAAAAAATTAGTGTTGAAGACAAATGGACCAGACCGTTAGTAACAGTACAAAATTGTATTCTTAAGTTCATAATAAGCGCGAATAATAATAATCAGAAGATTGCAATTAATGTCATGAATATAAACAGTAATATATATATATATATATATATATATATATATATATATATATATATATATATATATATACCCTTACTCTGCAGCATATTTATCTCAAATGATTCATCAATTAACATTTTGTGCTACACATAAGAGATACTTGTTTGTAATATCAATTAGGTTATTTATTCTAAGGTTGAAGTAAACAATTTACATCCCATTAAAATGAAATAAACTTCCAGCCATGAAGAATATACCAAGTACAATAATTCGAATATATTTTAGTTTGATTTAAATATCATTCCTATACAACAGTAATAAAAATCATTAATATAGATTACATATACAAGTGAATATGGATTTTTTTTTAGCTGAAACGCTTTCTGGTAACATTTTAGGACGCTAACAATCCCCATTTTAGGACGCTAACAATCCCCATTTTAGGACGCTAACAATCCCCATTTTAGGACGCTAACAATCCCCATTTTAGGACGCTAACAATCCCCATTTTAGGACGCTAACAATCCCCATTTTAGGACGCTAACAATCCCCATTTTAGGACGCTAACAATCCCCATTTTAGGACGCTAACAATCCCCATTTTAGGACGCTAACAATCCCCATTTTAGGACGCTAACAATCCCAATGTAAAAATTAAATAAGAAAAGAGGAAACCTGAACGTTAAAATAAACGATGCTCAAATTAAACGAGTCTGAGAATTCAAATACTTGGGCTGTGTATTTACAAAAGATGGAAGCATAAACAGAGAGATAGAGACCAGAGTACAGAGAGCAAACATTATCAGCTACCAGCTGGCCTCGACTTTGAAACAAAGACATATCGCATTAAAAGCTAAGAAACAACAAATAAATAGCATTTTCATACCAACTTTTTATTGCCAGTGTCAAGCTTGGCCCTAGAACAAAGCTTAGACACAGAAAATCACAACCAGCCAAATGTATTTGAGAATGATAACAAAACAACTCTGAGACGGGTCGAATATCCAATTATCCAGTGTGAGAATCAGGGAACAAATCAGAAATAAACCGTGCCCGGAATAAATGATATATATCAAAGAGTTCTTAAATGTTTTGTAGAACCAGTTTTAACATATGGATGTGAATCATGGACAATAGGACAACAGACAAGAAAATCACTAAAGGCTGTATAAATGTGGTTTTACAGAAGAATGTTGAGATAACCATGGACAGCTAAGAAGAGTAATGAAAACGTTCTGAAAGAGGTCAAAGCAAAGAGAGAGCTAATTTCCAATATTAGGAAGAAACAATCATAATTTTTTTGGCTATGTAATGAGAAGAGAACAGCTGGAATATATTGTAACAACTGGGAAAATTGAGGGGCGAAGAGATAGAGGGATGCAAAGAGAAAAGATAACAGACAGCTTAAGAGAATGGCTTGGCAGAAGGTCAACAACAGAAATGTTTCGTTTCTGGCTGTGCCTATCTTAATTCCCATCTCTTTCATCCGAAGGAGTGACGTGGACTCATGGTTGTCGAAGGTATATTTCATATTTCTAATGTTTAAATCTGTTTTTTATGTCTTCATTGCTCTGTTTCATTATCGAAGGTATCTTAAGGATTGTTATGTGGTATTTTGTTTCGAATGAATCGATTTTCTTCCTTGCTTTTTTGCGAGATTTTTCTTGACTTCCAACCATATGTTGCTACAGGAAAGATAAATCAATACATATATAAACAAATGAAAAGTTTCAAACATTTGGTAAGAATGAATTAAGCCCGAGCAAACAACATCAAATGCTTTCTACCTCAAAACTTCAAGACAGGGAGCAAGAGTGAAACCAAGAAAAAGATGGACAGACGAAATGAAAGACATACAAGAACTAAAACATTTCTATCGGCGTCCAGAAACGTCCAAGAACGACACAACATCTAAAAGGAAAGCGACCAAAAGAACAAGCAATACAACATCTACTGACACCAGATTATACATTCCTCTTTTCTCCAGCGACGCTTCAAAGCAACTGCCGATGGACAAAATGAGACAGAAAGAATGCACAAATTATACATTTTTATAATTAGTTCAAAACTATAATTGACCCTAGGACACATGCTCATGTTATTGTTCATCTTCATCATCATCAAGTACCGGTGCTGGCGTAGGTGATCATGTCTCTCCATAACTTTCGATCTCGACAGTTCTTTATCATTTCTGTTGTTGACCTTCTGCCAAGCCATTCTCTTAAGCTGTATGGTATTTTTTCTCTTTGCATCCCTCTATCTCTTCGTCCCTCAATTTTCCCAGTTGTTACAATATATTGCAGTTGTTCTCTTCTCATTACATGGCCAAAAAATGATGATTGTTTATGTTATTGTTAGTGTAATACAAATATAGTGTACACGTTAAATAAGGCTGGTGGCTGTGGTGAACCTGCAGCAACCCTGGACAAATTGATGTGGGCTCGGATGACCAACTTCCACATCTGAGCATCACTTTCTTCTGGAACAGTGCTGCCGCGACCCATCTGGACCAACTTCCACATCTGAGCATCACTTTCTTCTGGAACAGTGCTGCCGCGACCCATCTGGACCAACTTCCACATCTGAGCATCACTTTCTTCTGGAACAGTGCTGCCGCGACCCATCTGGACCAACATCCACATCTGAGCATCACTTTCTTCTGGAACAGTGCTGCCGCGACCCATCTGGACCAACTTCCACATCTGAGCATCACTTTCTTCTGGAACAGTGCTGCCGCGACCCATCTGGACCAACATCCACATCTGAGCATCACTTTCTTCTGGAACAGTGCTGCCGCGACCCATCTGGACCAACATCCACATCTGAGCATCACTTTCTTCTGGAACAGTGCTGCCGCGACCTATCTGGACCAACTTCCACATCTGAGCATCACTTTCTTCTGGAACAGTGCTGCCGCGACCCATCTGGACCAACTTCCACATCTGAGCATCACTTTCTTCTGGAACAGTGCTGCCGCGATCCATCTGACGAGGACAGGGTGCACCGCCAGTTTGAGGTGCATATGCATGAGGTACTCAAATAGTACTCTGTTGTATGCATCCTCCAGATCTCCTCTCAGTTACACATATCTCCTCTAATCAATGAAATCCTTGGAATACGTCACAGGCGAAGACTGCTGCATTCAGCCGTGCCTATTTGTTGTATCTATAACCCATGGTTGTGGTTGGGAATGCGCGTATCCATCTTAGGTTATAGGTGGGTATACGGGCAACCATATTCTCCAGTAGCTTACCCACAGTGTTCTGTATCGTGATGATTCAGGAGACACTGATATGAGAGTGGTCATTGCTTGGCTTTGGCAGAGATAGCAAGTAATTGTGTAGCCCCCCCCCCCTAATTAATCTGGCTGCTCTGAATGCTGGCATTAAACTCTGAACAGTTTCTTCAAGTCGTTGTCAACTAAGTCGCTTGTGTCGAGCGGCGGACAGTGAGTTTGAAACTTGAGGACGCCAGACATAAGACCGAACCTTTAGTTTGAACTTTAACGTGATAATTTACGACAAAAACATTGCTACAATTTGCCCTATGTAATATAGTTCCTTCAATTATTTCCCTAAATTAACATAATTATAATTACATTATAATATCTTTGTTTAATTTATCTTAGTTCAGTATAAGTTATGAAAAAAACATAGCTTTGCTGTTAATTAATATCACCTACAGTTTTGTCCAGGTTTTTTTTGTATATAAAGAAACAGCGCAGTGATTGATTCTTACTGGAGACACCATAAATTCTCCCCATCGACACAACTTCTATGTTTAATAACAGTGTAGAACGTTATCTGATTAGTCGCTCTTTTGTTGCCATTGAAACGGGGAGGTAATTATTGAAATGACCTAACTAGTTTTCATACACATTGCAAGGTCGATATATGCCGTTGTACGGTTGTAGTAGGTTTGAGCCTCATAGGCAGTAAAGTCTATATATTAGTAAAGGAGTAAAAGCATACAGATGTACCAAGATACACAGAGATGCAAAGATGCTGTAAAGCTGATGATAACGAAGACAATTTTTTAAAGGAAAAATAAGTAATATGGTAACAGCTTTAGATAGGTGAGAAACAAAACAAAAGTCGACGTTTCGGCCAAGTAGGCCTTCATTGGAACAATAAACAACAACACATATATATATATATATATATATATATATATATATATATATATATATATAAGAATATATATACAAAAATCTAACTACATGACGATAATATGCTAGATACTCAATAAAGAAAAAAAGCCGATCCCTGCTGGTCCAGAGCTTGGTCAGCCATTGACTGAACTAAAACTTGTGGGCGGGCTGATCACCTATATATCTCACTGACCAGGTAGTCAGGTGGGAAATAAATGAGAAGGGTTCTACAAATATGGAGAGGTGGGTGTACGGTACTTATAAAACTGTGTATATCTAACTATGGGTGTTAACACCAAACAGATGTACAAAAACGCATGTCCATAACCATGCAAGCGTACAAGCATAGGTCTGTATATATTGCCACAAAGCACACAAAAGAAAAGCTGGAGGTGTCTAATGTGGCAATACATGTGCAGACAAATATGCGTACAAAAATGCGGTAGCGCATGGAGGTAAGAAATGTGCGGTGGGTGTTCTATGTGTATGAGAGCGATGTTTTCATGCTTTGGGGGTACAGCGAACCCAACTGGGCAGTGAGACGATTCTCAAGGGCGATCCAGCTGCGACTGCTGGAGTGATACGAAACAAGGCCAATAACTTGCATGTCAGGTTTACCACTATGGCCAGGAGAGTTGAAATGGGCAGACACCGGGCTGCCAGTTTTTTGCTCAACATCACGAAAATGTTTACAAATCTGTCACTCAGACGTCCCACTCGCCCACATACGTCATCAGGCAATGCTTATATATTATGGCGTAGATAATATTCTTTGACACACAAGTAAACTCCTGCTTGACAGCGTATCACCTATTAGGGAACAAGACCGAATAGGTGCAAAGCACGTAGTCACAAGTTCTGCAAACTCGACGCCCACATCAAACAGTACCAAGGTGTTCGTGGTTTGAGCGGGGGAGGCAGCTCGTGACAAGAATGTCTCTCAGGCTCCTGACGCGTTTCATGATTACTGAAAAGTAAGCATCCTTCCTAGCTGACATTATAACACAAGCCAGCTGACCGGACTTTACTTGAGATTGAGTTATTGAGTTACTTGGGGGTTATCATCACTGCACTCCGAAAATATACATAAATGCTCAGATCCCCTCCTCAGTATGTTTCGCAATGTCCATCGAATCAGCACTCCAGTTCCATGATGGTTGTTAAGTCCTCCTATGCACCCACTAAGCCTCTCGTTGTTGAATGTGCATTACTCCCATCTCTTGCATCTGAAATAGAGACGTGCACTCGAGGTTGTCAATGTTCTGTGCACCTTTCCGCGTCTCAGAGGGCATTGATGCCGTCCGTTTGATCCATTAGTTGATACTTTACATACAGTGATACAGTGATACAGTGATACAGTGATACAGTGTGTATCACGCATGATACAAGGCGATGATCGACATCATTTCCTAATAGTGAGGCTATAAAAAAAAAAGTAAAGAGCCCCCGTCACGCCAAGTGGCGTATAGGCAATATGGTGTTAGTGACCATACATTTTACAGACCTTCAGCACATGATTTTTGGGGTAATGTGGTCGGTATCACGTCCGTGACGCTTTACTTTCCCAGAAAAAATCCGGTACCCATTAAAGGCTGGGTGAACCGGAAGCCGTCAGTTGGGATCGAACCCTACCTCTTGTCCTTTGTAGTCCAGTTCACTAACCACTGAGCTATCGCGGCTCCCTGTAGTGAGGCTATGCTGGTATTTAACTAAGACACTACCTAGATACCTCAGTCCCTACAAGATTCTGCTCCTCCAGCACAAACTGAGGACGGGAGAAAAAACCTGTTGAAGTCCGCTAGTAAAAGGTGAAGGTCTGAAAAGTGCAGCTGAAAAGCGTTGAAAGAGAAGATTAAAGAAGAAAACTTTTTTTTTCCTAATCTCTCACAATAGAAGTTGTATTTATTTATTATGTCTGTGTTCATAAATTTGTTTTTAAACCACTGTATTATTTGTTAGAAGTATTTTTTAAATGAGAAAATAAAGTATGAACTTTTAATAAGTTTCCACATTTTCTGTTTACACACTTTGTTAAGTCAGGACACTCGAGCACCTCACAGCAAAGACAGTACAGGCCTTGTAGAAATTAAACATACCAGACATATGAGGATCGAAAGGAAATCTTCCATTATCTGTATTTCGAATATTTACATTACTGTGTGAATACAATTTTTAAAATGTTTAAAAAATGGGGGCCTCGGTAGCCTGCTTGGGAAAGCCACTCGACTGGGCTACCGACGTTCAGACAACCCGTGTTTGATTGCCACTAGAAGCAGTGTGAGTTGTACTCGTGGTTGAACAAAAAAAAAATACCCCTGCGATCGACCCAACCGCTGGCAGAAATGGGTACCAGGGTAGTACTCTGGGAGGTTAAGAATGCCGCCTCGCATCGCGAGTTTCGATGCTTGAAGCGACACTGTCCAGAAGTCTTCTGAACACTTCTGGGTAGGTGACCGAGCACGTATGGGTGAAAACTCTCGTGCTAAGACGCCGATTCAAGTCTCGTACTTGACCTTTACCTTTACGATGTAAATATGTTGTCCTCAAGTAGTCACTGCGTAGCATTAATGAACGTATTCATTAGTTTTACATTCCAAACCGTTCTACCTAAATCACTTTAAAATGTGAGCATCTCTGGCAATAAAGCGACTAACTAAAGAAGAGAGGTCTCAACATATCGAATTAACTGCACGATCTCTAAAGTCGCTTATTTCTTGAAGTGGTTACTCGTTATATTAATAAATCAGTGTTTTTCCAAACTTCTTCAAGCCACGATCCCATTTTACAATGGCCAAGTGATCTGTAACACTTTTATTATAGTAACGTAATCTACGATAAACTTTTACGATAGTAACGTAATCTACGATAAACATTTATGATAGTAACGTAATCTCCGATAAACTTTTATGATAGTGACGTAATCTACGATAAACTTTTATGATAGTGACGTAATCTACGATAAACTTTTATGATAGTGACGTAATCTATGATCAACTTTTATGATAGTCACGTAATCTACGATCAACTTTTATGATAGTAACGTAATCTATGATCAACTTTTATGATAGTGACGTAATCTACGATAAACTTTTATGATAGTGACGTAATCTACGATAAACTTGTATGATAGTGACGTAATCTGCGATAAACTTTTATGATAGTAACGTAATCTGTGATAAACTTTTATGATAGTAACGTAATCTGTGATAAACTTTTATGATAGTAACGTAATCTGTGATAAACTTTTATGATAGTAACGTAATCTGTGATAAACTTTTATGATAGTAACGTAATATACGATAAACTTTTATGATAATAACGTAATTTACGATAAACTTTTATGATAGTAACGTAATCTACGATAAACTTTTATGATAGTGACGTAATCTACGATAAACTTTTATGATAGTAACGTAATGTGTGATAAACTTTTATGATAGTAACGTAATCTGTGATAAACTTTTATGATAGTGACGTAATCTACGATAAACGTTTATGATAGTAACGTAATCTATGATCAACTTTTATGATAATAACGTAATCTATGATCAACTTTTATGATAGTAACGTAATCTACGATAAACTTTTATGATAGTAACGTAATCTGTGATAAACTTTTATGATAGTGACGTAATCTACGATAAACTTTTATGATAGAGACGTAATCTACGATAAACTTTTATGATAGTAACGTAATCTACGATAATTTTTATAATAGTAACGTAATCTACGATAAACTTTTATGATAATAACGTGATCTACGATAAACTTGTATGATAGTGACGTAATCTAAGGGAGCCGCCATAGCTCAGTGGTTAGTGAACTGGACTACAAAGGACAAGGGTTCGATCCCAATTGACGGCTCCAGGTTCACCCAGCCTTTAATGGATACCGGATTTTTTTTCTGGGAAAGTGAAGCGGCACTGGTGTAATACCGACCACATTACCCCAAAAATCATGTGCCGAAGGTCTGTAAAATTTATGGTCACTAACACCATATTCCCTATATGCCACTTGGCGTGACGGGGGAACTTTACTTTTTACTTTTTTTAACGTAATCTACGATAAACTTTTATGATAGTAACGTAATCTACGATAAACTTTTATGATAGTAGTGTAATCTGTGATAAACTTGTATGATAGTAGTGTAATCTGTGATAAACTTTTATGATAGTAGTGTAATCTGTGATAAACTTGTATGATAGTAGTGTAATCTGTGATAGACTTTTATGATAGAAGTGTAATCTGTGATAAACTTTTATGATAGAAGTGTAATCTGTGATAAACTTTTATGATAGTAGTGTAATCTGTGATAAACTTTTATGATAGAAGTGTAATCTGTGATAAACTGTTATGATAGTACCGTAATCTATGATCAGCTTTTATGACAGTAACGTAATCTATGATCAACTTTTATGATAGTAGTGTAATCTACGATAAACTTTTATGATAGTAGTGTAATCTGCGATAAACTTTTATGATAGTAACGTAATGTGTGATCAACTTTTACGATAGTAACGTAATCTGTGATCAACTTTTACGATAGTAACGTAATCTGTGATCAAGTTTTATGATAGTAACGTAATCTATGATCAACTTTTACGATAGTAACGTAATCTACTGTAAACTGTTATGACAGTAACGTAATCTATGATAAACTTTTTACGACAGTAACGTAATCTACGATAAACTTTTATGACAGTAACGTAATCTATGATAAACTTTTACGATATTGACGTAATCTACGATCATTTTTATGGTATTGACGTAGTTTTATTATATTCAACTTTGATGATAGCCAAGAAACCTACGACCAATTTTATTTAACCCAAAGAATATGTTACCCACATTTATGATAATCAAATAATCTGTGACCCACATTTATGATAATCATATAATCTGTGACCCACTTTTATATAATTAAAAAAATCTGCGATCCACTTTTATGATAATCAAATAATCTTCGACCCACTTTTATGATAGCCTAGTAAACTGTGGCCCGTTTTTATTGTAACCAAGTAATCAATCACCCACTTTTATAAAAATGAAGTAATATGTGACCCACTTTTGTGTTAACCAAGTAATCTGTGGCTTACTTTTATGATATCCAAGTAAATTATAATTCTCAGTTTGTTTTTAACTTTTTTATACCTTTTAAATGTATTGATTTTTCTTAAATGTGATTTAGAAAGGGTCCATGTTTGACTTTCATAGCACAAAGTGGACCTTTCTAAATCACATTTAAGAAAGATCAGTACATGTGAGATGCGATGCTTGAGAAAAGTAACAAACAACACAAGAAGAGATAGAATACCAAATGAAACCATAAGAAAAATGGTAGGAACTAAACCCTGCCAAGAATATATAGAACAACAACTTCAATGGTTTGGCCACCTGGTCAGAATGAATCCTTATCAATCACAATCTAGGGCGTTCTTCTCAAGAATGCATGGAAAAAGACCAAGAGGAAGACCAAGAAGAAGATGGATAGATGCAGTGACAGAGACATGTAACAACAAAGGAAAATCACTAATTTAGACAGTTCGAGCAGCCCAAGAACGACAAATGATATAAACCACGATACCTTTTAGGTATCAGTGAAAGAGAAAAGAACAAGAAGAAGAGGATACCTTTTATAACAGCCAATTCAAATCAGATTTTTTTTTTTAAACTGTATACTTTATGTTTGTTTCTAATTGTTTCATTTATTCTTAAGAATAATTGTATATCTTGCCGTTTAGTTGTTTTAAACCATAATTTTACCACAATGTATTTTTGATTGGAGATGTGCTTGTGACTCACGCCAAACTTCTTAACTTTTAATCGTAGTTACAAATAAAACATTTCTTAATAAATAAGTCTAGATGGAAAAACAGCAATTATTATCCTTTTTTTTTCTTCATAAAATTAAAATATCATATGTAATTGCCTGTGTTATTGGCAACATATAAGACATAGAGCATTCCTATTTTGTAATTAGAGCTATATATTCACAAACTGTCTCGAATTGTAACTTGCTCTCTGTTTGTGAAAATGTAGGCAATATATTGCGTTAAAACGCAGATGCTTGCTTGCTTGCTTGCTTGCTTGCATTTGCCCGATGACTAAAAGAGTACACCTCTTTATCATCCGTCCTTAAAAAGACGTTAAGTGGGCGTGTCTGCGTTGTGTTGTGGTTTACAGTATAACTGCGATATTTACGCCTTTCGGCCTAAGACATCCGACTTCAGCGTGACATTTTTGAGTACCTGGTTGTCTTCTCTCTTCTATCTCTACTCGCTTGGCCAGACTAGACAGGTTAGTCTGTTACTATAGGCACCACGGAGAGGTGGAGCAGGGTCTGGATGGTTCTGGTTCACCGATCCTGGCGCAAGTCATCAGCTGTGGGTCGCTGACAACTTTCAGCTGTAGTTGTCAGCGAGGCGCGCCTTCGCCTCCAAAACGCAGATGAACTAACAAGATACTGGAAGAAGATATTAATCTAAAATAACCGCCAGAAGGACGAGAATCATATCTTTGAATCTTCCTGGACATACGACTGGATACAAGAGGAAGTGAAGAAGCTGAAGAAGAAGAAGAAAAGAAGAAGAAGTAAAAAGAAGAAGAAGTAAAAGAAGAAGTAGAAGAAAAAAGAAGAAGTAAAAAGAAGAAGAAGTAAAAAAAGAAGAAGTAAAAGAAGAAGTAGAAGAAAAAAGAAGAAGTAAAAAGAAGAAGAAGTAAAAAGAAGAAGAAGTAAAAGAAGAAGTAGAAGAAAAAAGAAGAAGTAAAAAGAAGAAGAAGTAAAAAGAAGAAGAAGTAAAAGAAGAAGTAGAAGAAAAAAGAAGAAGTAAAAAGAAGAAGAAGTAAAAAGAAGAAGAAGTAAAAGAAGAAGAAGAAGAAGAAAGAAAAGAAGAAGAAGAAGTAAAAGAAGAAGTAGAAGAAAAAGAAGAAGTAAAAGAAGAAGTAAAAAAGAAGAAGAAGAAGAAGAAAAAGAAGAAGAAGAAGAAGAAAAGAAGAAGAAAAAAAAGAAGAAGTAAAAAGAAGAAGAAGTAAAAGAAGAAGAAGGAAAAAGAAGAAGAAGAAGAAGAAGAAAAAGAAGAAGAAGAAGTAAAAGAAGAAGAAGAAGAAAAAAGAAGAAGTAAAAAGAAGAAGAAGTAAAAGAAGAAGAAGTAGAAGAAGAAGAAGTAAAAGAAGAAGAAGGAGAAGAAAAGAAGAAGAAGGAGAAGAAGAAGAAGAAGAAGAAGGAGAAGAAAAAAAGAAGAAGAAGGAGAAGAAGAAGAAAAGAAGAAGAAGGAGAAGAAGAAGAAGGAGAAGAAGAAGAAGAAAGAGAAGAAGAAGAAGGAGAAGAAGAAGAAGAAGGAGAAGAAGAAGAAGAAGAAGAAGAAAGAAGAAGAAGAAGAGAAGAAGAAGAAGTAAAAGAAGAAGAAGGAGAAGAAGAAGAAGGAGAAGAAGAAGAAGAAGAGAAGAAGAAGAAGAAGAAGAAGAAGAAGAAGAGAAGAAGAAGAAGGAGAGAAGAAGAAGGAGAAGAAGAAGAAGGAGAAGAAGAAGAAGAGAAGAAGAAGAAGAAGAAGAAGAAGAAGAGAAGAAGAAGAAGGAGAAGAAGAAGAAAAGAAGGAACAGCAAATAATTGCTGTGCTGCGGTAAAGCTGGTATCAAGGAACCAGTAGAGGGGTGTAACGTACACTCCTACAAGATATGGTGACAGCTTTACAAAAAAGGAACACAACAAAATACTGACGTTTCGGCCTTCCCACGACCTTCTTCAGTAAACGTGAACAACACAAACGGACACTGGACAAATACTATAATATGCCTCAGATTCGTGTCTACAGTATAGATAAAGCGCCTCTACACAACAGACAGACAGTCAGACAGGCAGGCAGATAGGTAGGTAGGCAGGCAGGTAGGTAGGTAAGTAAGTAGGCAGGTAGGCAGGCAGGCGGGCAGGCAGGCAGGTAGGTAGGTAGGTAGGTGGGTAGGTGGGTGGGTAGGTATGTAGGCAGGCAGGCATGCAGGTAGGTAGGTAGGCAGGCAGGCAACAGGTAGGTAAGTAGGTGGGTGGGTAGGTAGGTAGGCATGCAGGTAGGTAGGTAGGTAGGTAGGTAGGTAGGTAGGCAGGTAGGTAGATAGGTAGGTAGGCAGGCAGGCAGGCTGGCAGGCAGGCTGGCAGGTAGGTAGGTAGGTAGGTAGGTAGGTAGGTAGGTAGGTAGGTAGGTAGGTAGGTAGGTAGGTAGGTAGGTAGGTAGGTAGGTAGGTAGGTAGGTAGGTAGGTAGGTAGGTAGGTAGGTAGGTAGGTAGGTAGGTAGGTAGGTAGGTCGGTCGGTCGGTAGGTGGGTAGGTAGGTGGGTAGGTGGGTAGGTACACAGACAGATAGATATTTTCAAGAACAATATTATTAGTACATTTTCTAGGGGGGGGGGGAAATCTTATTACGTTACCATCGTGTTGTGAGATTACATTGTTTGTGAACTGTCTAGTCGATGTAAGAGGTCCTCAGGCAACCATTACGCCGTTAATCAGACACCAGAAAGAACAACAAATACTACAGATTAGCACGAACAAATGCTCCACGGCTGTAAAAAGAGTTTTACATTTCTCTCTATTACCAGCGATGTTGCAAACTATGTTGTAGTAGAGTAATGGAAGTATGACACTGGACAAACTATATTTTAGAAGAGTAATGGAAGTATGACACTGGACAAACTATGTTGTAGTAGAGTAATGGAAGTATGACACTGGACAAACTATGTTTTAGAAGAGTAATGGAAGTATGACACTGGACAAACTATGTTGTAGTAGAGTAATGGAAGTATGACACTTGACAAACTATGTTGTACAGGGTGTTTTTAAAGTCGCAGTGCAGTGAATATTTCTAATATTCAGTAAATGACGTAATCATCATCTACGTACCACAATTTTGTAAACCACATTTTTGAACAAACCGCGGCTTCCTTTAAGGTTTTATTTACGTAAAGGACGGGCACTACGCTACTTTCACTGTCTCATTGCTTGAAGGAAATGGTGTTGACGATTGAAAACAGGGTATTTCTGGTTGAGCATGTCTTTCGTAATGGCGGTAAATATACGGATGAGGTCATTAGACAATTCGTGAGGAAATTTCCAGACTCACAAGTCCCTCACCGAAATTCTGTTACAAAATTGATCAAAAAGTTTCGTGAAACCGGTAGTGTGGTAGATGCATACCGATCTGGAAGACCTTCAATTTCACAAGACCAAATTATGGAACTCCAAGACAGAATTACAATGAGTCCAAAGGCATCTTTAAACCACTTGTCTCAACAGGTGCAAATATCTAAGAGTTCTGTTCACAAGGTTTTAAGAAATGAACTACACTATCGTCCATACAAATTAACTGAAGTGTCTCAACTCCAAGAAAGAGATTATGAATCCCGTTTAAACTACTGCATGTGGTTTCAGAATTTTATTTATGAACATGGCGCTGCCATCCTTGATGTCACTTTTTCACTGATGAGGCCTGGTTTAATTTATCCGGTTATGTGAACAGTCAGAACAATCGGTTGTGGAGCAGTGAAAACCCCCATGAATTTCATCAAGTGCCGCTTTACGATCAAAAAGTCGGAGTGTGGTGCGCTATAAGTCGTATGCGGATAATAGGACCTATATTTTTTAATGAAACAATAAATGCAGAACGTTACCGTACTTTAATTCTGGAACCGTTCATAGCACACCTTACAGAACGGGAAATTATGGAATCCTGGTTTCAGCAGGATGGGGCAACAGCACACACAGCCACAACAACACTCAATTATTTAGAAAGCATATTTGCAAATCGCATTATTTCACGTGGAATCTGGCCTGCTCGTTCACCAGATCTAACACCCCCAGATTATTATCTGTGGGGGGCATTGAAGGGGAAAGTTTATGAAAATAATCCGCAGACAATTAATGACCTAAAGACTGAAATAGTAGACAAGATTAAACAAATATCACCAGACATTATTCTGAAGGTTTTCGCAAATATGGAAAGACGAATCGCGACATGTCTTGAGGCCCGTGGTGGACATTTTCAACATATGCTTTAGGCACAACTTTATTGTGTTAATACCAACATTACCCATTATAAGCTCGCCGATAGCAGTCAAGTATATTTGAATAATACCATTTATTTTACAATTTGTGTGACGCATTAGTTAACCGCATTTCTGGTGACGTTTTTTCTTCCGAGAGTAGAAATTCACTGCATTGCAACTTTAAAAACACCCTGTAGTAGAGTAATGGAAGTATGACACTGGATAGATACCAATCATTTTTGCAGACGTCAAAGAGTGTGTGATTTCTTTTTTTGATGAAATTGGTTCATTTCCTATTGCTTGGTTTTCTCTAATTTCCTATGTCCTCTATTTATTCTAATAATATATAAGGGCGATTGAAGCTAATACGTGATGTTATTCTACATCACAAGACTCGTAAAAATTGATTCATATCAGAAATTGTGAATATATATTGTGTTTAGCTAAATGTGTAAAGTATTATACAAGGACGAGGAAAATTAATCACTTTTAACAGAAGTAAGAAAAAGAGTTTTTTTTATGTTACATAGGCCCTGTCTTGTCACAAGGAAGTGAATCGATGACAATTAATGAGCATTAGAAGGAAGGACACATGAAATACGATTCTACGGAAGAATTTTAAGGACACTATGAAGAGCTGAAATAAGGAAGAGAGGAATCGGGGACCAAGACAACCATTCCGCATCTGAATTGAGCGACCCACAGTTGACTGTATGCTTCAGGACTGGCGAGCAGATCAAGACCACCCTCCACCTCCCAGCGGTGCCCCTGTAAATAGACTATTCATTTGTCCAAGCGAGTAGGGAACAAAGAAGGAAGGCAACTCGGAACTAAAAAATGACATGATGAAGTCGGATGTCTTGGGTCGAAAGACACAAAATAAACCAGAAACCAATGCATTTAGGCCCCCCTAAACGTATAAGACGAAGTGTGGATGGAGAAGATGTTATTTGGTTATTTGGTTATATACGAAGTGCGGATGGAGAAGATGTTTATTCATTAGTAGTCATCACGTGATCGCCAGAGCAAAAGAACAAGAAAGGATTGAAAGAAATTCAAGCGTATTTGAAAAAATATTAAATTTTCTTTGGTCGTGTCACGAGAAGAGGGATCATATGAAATGTTGCAACAATCTGAAATATGGAAGAAAAGCGAGACAAGGACTGACGAATGAATTAAACAGTTTAACAACTTGGCGTGGTACGAGATAAGCAGTTGAACTAATATAATCGTCTAACAGCGGTAGGCTTGTATGTCATCGCTCTTTGGAACCTAAGACACAAGTCAGCACCCAGGCTAAGAGCAGTCAGTGATCCATAGAATACTTTTAACGAAAAAATTACGTACCATAACTGATCGAGATCCTACACTAGCTCAGCGCGGCGGACCTGGAAAGGGAATAGTTGTAATTCCAGACGAGAAGGGCCGGTGTCATGCCGGTTGGCGTAAGCGATCATCTCTTTCCACATCTCCCGATCCATCATGCAATTCTTATTTTCTGTCGATGATATTTTATTATGCTATTTGGATAAGCTATTCAATCATTTTTTTTCCTATTAATGTTTCATTGCTCTTCTTTCCATTCTTTCTGCCCGTTATTATAGATCGATGTCTCGATGCCTTCTTTTCGCATCACATGCCCAGTAAATGTATATTGCCTTGACCTGTGATTCTAACATTTCTGAATAGAAGAGGGGAAATAACCCGATACCCTTCTTTCATCGGGAGCCGCGATAGCTCAGTGGTTAGTGAACTGAACTACAAAGGACAAGATGTAGGGTTCGGTCCCAACTGAAGGCTTCCGGTTCACCCAGCCTTTAATGGGTACCGGATTTTTTTCTGGGAAAGTAAAGCGGCAAGGACGTAATACCGACCACATTACCCCAAAAATCGTGTGCTGAAGGTATGTAAAATGTATGATCACTAACACCATATTCCCTATACGACACTTGGCGTGGCGGGGGTACTTTACTTACTTTTACTTCTTTCGATGTTCTGTACCTTCTTCGGTGGCTGCTCCCCTACATTTCAGTTGATTTGGTCATGTGAAAACCCATAGAAGACAGACAATTGGATATTAAATGGATTGATAATAGACCTTTGGAAGATCTCGACTGTGCAGACGACATAAAGGGATCAAGGCAACGAAATGCAAACGAATGCATAAAAATGCGAAGCTGCAGTAAAGCTAAATGTGAGGGAGAATTGAAAAAAATATATATATAAATTGTATGGTAAAAGCTTTACGTAAATGATAGACGACACAAATTTGAACCACGTTTCGGTTCAATGGGCCTTCAGCAGGAACAAGCAAACAACACACACAGATATGTAAGTGAATAAAACGAATCCTACATAGCTAACTAGTAATGAAACAACCAAAACAAAATAATCAAAGGTGGTTTAAGAAGCCAAAAATTCCCCCCCCCCCCACCCGTGTCGTGGACCGTGGCCAGGAGGTGATTCGCGGGTACGCACGTAAATACCCTGCCGGTGGGAGGGTCAACAATGTGCAAAGGGTTCTAAAAATATGTGAGGAAAAGGGGGGGGGGGGACAAAATCTAGATGGCCTCAACTAGATCGCCACCGATAATGTCTATACGCATCTACCAGCCCACACATACAAGTATATACACACACATGGTATTAGTGAGCTCAACACACCCATGCGGTAATTTCATGTTCTATATTTCATCTTATTTTCATGAAAGAGCCGTCTGAACATGAACTCTTCAACCTGACACCAAGGCAACAACACATGTGTATATTTATGTTGTAGAAAGACCTGATATCAGATCGTATTCTTTTTCCCTTCCTCATTTGCCTTTCAGCGTCGTCGTCTTCTTCTTCTACCTTTTTAGCTCCCAGTGGAGCATAGGTCTTCAATAAACACTTTCCAAGTCGTTCTGTTTGTTGCCATTCTTTTAAGATCATTCCATGTCTTCCCCATCATCTTCATCTGTGCTTCTATCTATCTTCTCCAAGAATTCCTTGGTCTTCCTCTTTGTCTTTTCCCTGGGGATTCCAAAAAAGGGTCTGTTGTGTAATACTCTCAGTTGGCTTCCGTAGTGTGTGTCCTATCCAGCGCCATCGTCTTCGCTGTATCTCTTTATCCACTGGTGTTTGACTGGTACATTTCCATAATTCTTGTTAGTGATTTTGTCCTGCCATTTCCATCTTTTTATTCTGCGTAAGCATACATTAATGAAAGTCTGTATCTTCGTGATTGTCAATTTTGTTGTTCTCCATGTTTCATAGCCATATAATAGGACCGCCTTAATATTTGAGTTGAATTTTTTTATTTTTTTATTTAACCTAATTTCTTTGGATTTCCATATGTTTCCCAGTGCAATGAAAGCTCCTCTTGCTTTTGATATCCTTATTTTGGTATCATTTTCTGTTCCTCCCTCTTTATCTATATTACTGCCCAGATACATGTAAGATTGTACATCTAATAGAAGCATTTCTCCTAATTTTATTTGATTATTGCCAACTGTATTAATTCTCATAATGTTGGTCTTATCTCTATTAGTCTTCAGTCCTAGCCGTCTGAACATGAACTTTTCAACCTGACACCAAGGCTACAACACATGTGTATATTTAAATTATAGAAAGACCTGATACTAGCATCAGATCTTCTTATTCTTTTTCCCTTCCTCATTTGCCTTTCAGCGTCATGGGAGATATAATTTGCGGTCTTTTGCTCTTCTGTTCGCCTCTGTTGCTGTTATGTTTCCTAGTGTTTCTAATATTCCGTCGATCCCTCTTTTTCGTCGTCGACCTATGGGCCCGATCTTCACGCAAGGTTTATGGAAGGCTCTTTGTGTTGTGTTTTGATCTTTCTGTCTTGTCACGTGGTCAAACCATTGAATCTGTTGTTTCTTTATCTATACTATGGCGGGAGTTATTCCTAGCTTTTTTTTCTCAGTTCTTTTCATTTCTGATAGTATCTCTCTGGCTGTTTCCTGTCACATATTCTCAATAGATGTTACTTTTCTTATTGTTCTTGCATCTACGGTCCAAGACTGGGGTTGTTAGCACAAACGTTGGGGTGAAGATTCTTATTGTAGGGTGCCCGTTTTGCCTCTATGGTTATTTTCATGTTGGACAAATAGTGCTATAACTGTCCAATGATTTGCCAAGCTTTGTTGCATCTTGAGTCTATTTTTGCTGTTTGCGAATTGTCGCTTGTCACTAGACTTCCTCAACATCATCATCAAGTACCAGGCTTGCTGGCGTAGGTGATCATGTCTCTCCACAACTTTCGATCACGACAGTTATTTATCATTTCTGTTGTTGACCTTCTGCCAAGCCATTTTCTTAAGCTGCCTGGTATCTTTTCTCTTTGATTCCCTCTATCTCTTCGTCCCTCAATTTTTCCAATTGTTACAATATATTCCAGCTGTTCTCTTCTCAATACATGGCCAAAAAATTATGATTGTTTTCTTCCTAATATTTGAAATTCGCTCTCTTTTTGCTTTGTCCTCTTTCATAACGGTTTCATTACTTCCTATGTATTTAAATTCCTCCTCTTGTTTTGGGTGTCTGCCATCTATGGTTATGTTGATGTTCTGTTTCTCTTTTGCGATATTCATGACTTGTTTTGTTTGATGTTGATTTTTATGTATTTTGTGCCTATGCTGTTGAGTCAATTTAAGTGTTCGTATATGTCTTCTGTTTTTTCATGCATTAGTACCTAATAGTCTGCAAATATAAGATCGTTGATCTCCCCTGTGCTGTAAACATACCTCTTCCTCTGAATTGATTCGCTGCCTCTGAGGGGTTAGCTAACTTGCATATATAGTCCACATATCAGCAAATACTTTCTACAAACTGACATCTGGATATCCAAAGTACTCAGTAAACGAGCAAAACGTAGTTTGTTTAAATCCTGTGTGATATCAGTGCTAACATATAGCTGTGAAAGATGGTTATCCACCAAGACTTTGAATAGGAAAATAAATGTTTTTGAAAACAGATGTCTTTGTCGGATCTCAGATATAAGCTGGAAAGAATACATTTCAAATGAACAGATAAGAGACGAATCTAAACAAGAATACGTGTCGAGCTTTATAAGAAAATGTGAACTGTAAATACATCGATCATGTGCTGAGAATGAACGAAGACTTCCCCGTCAGGTATTCATGTGGAAACCATCTGGTGAAAGAAAACATTATCATCATCAAGTACCGTACCTGCTGGCGTAGGTGATCATGTCTCTCCACTACTTTCGATCTCGACAGTTATTTATCATTTCTGTTGTTGACCGTCTGCAAAGCCATTCTCTTAAGTATATTTTCTCTTTACCTCCCTCTATCTCTTCGTCCCTCAATTTTCACAGTTTTTGCAATATATACCAGCTGTTCTCTTCTCATTACATGGCCAAAAAAATAATGATTGTTTCTTCCTAGAAAGAAAACAAGACAGACCAAAAGAATCGCTACTCAGAGCAAATTTCTAGGGAAGATTAAAAAACGGGACTAAGAAAGAACCATCTAGCAGCAATTCGTCAATTGTGGAGAACTATCACTTCCGCCCAATGAGTCTTCGTCCCGAAAGGAAAATGATGACCCCGTTATCAGCCAGACCTCTTGTTCACCTCTCAACTCGTCAGTTCCTCAATATGCACAACCTTGACCGACTCTCCCCTCTTCTCTGAAGGAATGAAGAACAATCTTGACGATATCCTCATTGTGTCCACAATCAGACCACACTGAGTCCCAGTGCCGCCAGCGAGCTTATCGGCTATTTCACTGCCGTGCATACCAACGTGCCGTGGACAGTACACTCTGGTTAAAGAGTTCACTTAATCATCCAGGGGGGCTGCATTCATTCTTGCCGCAAAGACGACCTGTCAGTCTGTCCTAAACTTTTACATCCTTTTCTCTGTCTCTCTCTCTGCGATCTGGACACAGAGTAGGACTCCAGACTCTCGCACGAAGACAGCTGTCTGTTTAAGCCTGTTAGATCCACTCCGCTTGAATACCTGTTAAAACTTTGCACTGTGTTCTGCGCCAGTGGCCCAGTGCATTCGATTTCAGCCAGCATTTTATTTAGGTTTGCTTTCCTTAGCTTTGATTGTCCCCAATCTTCCTGCAAGGCAGCAGATGATCTTTTCTGTAGGGGTATTCTGCCCTTAGATGGTCGGCCCTTCCAGGTTTACGAGCACCATCTGCCCGAGTCACTAGAGGTGACTAACACAGACATGCGACTTGTAACATGAGGAAACTGCAACTAGGAACACTTTTCATGCACAGCCTCCAACTGTTCCCGTCGCCTATCCCCATATACCGGTAAGTCATGTCCTCTTGAAAATGATGATCGTCGTAGCACTTGATGATGTTAGGCCATCGTTGATGACTCCAATTCCGAATGTATAGACACACAGTCAGTCGTCAATTATCCCCGTCGCACATCAAACAGCAAACCGTAAGATTTACATCCTTTTGTGGGTAGGTGATGAAAAGAAGTGAAGACAGTAGGAAAGAAAGCCACAATAAACGCCATTTAAGAAGGCACAGAGGGGTAATCGATTGCCACGCTGAAAGCTGTGTACTTTCCTATCCCTCGTACAAGCTCAGAATGTGTGCTTGCAACTATAATTATCATGTCCTTTATTTTACTTCTGTGGTGTGCTGGAGGTTTTCTAAAGGGTTAATGAATAACGGCAGCATGTCCAATGTTGGTGTTTGGATCAATTTTCATTTCAACCACGACATTAAAAAATACACTTTTTAAATACTACTATAATTAGACTCTACATTCACAATATTTTCTTGCAACAACATTCGGTCAGTCTCCTTCACTTCTTCTGTAAACCTAAAGTTAAAGTATGAGGCTTGAACCTGCATCTCAGCACGCCAGTTCCACCCATATGAGCTCGGCCACCTATCCAGGTAGTGTTCAGAGACTTCTAGATAGTGTCGTTTCAAGCATCGAAACCCACGATGCGAGGCGACATTCCTCACCATCCCAGAGTAACACCCTGGTACCCATTTCTACCAAAGGCTGGGTCGATCGCGGGGGTATTTTTTTTTCTAACCTCCTTTACAATTCACACTGCTTCCAGCGGGATTCGAACACAGGTTGTCCGAAGTCGGTAGCCTAGTCGGTTGGTTTTCCCAACTAGGCTACCGAGGTTCTCTCTTCAGATTATTAAATTCATGAATCAGCTTCCAGCCAGTCTCTCAAGTGTTCATGCACTTGTTGCTGACAAACAGACAGAATTTATAATAAACCAACTACCCTCCATCAATGTATTGTCACTGTTTATTTTACATCATGTATACAGGTTCCTGCATTGGGGTGTTTTTCTTTTTTAATCTATGTTGCTACAGTAAACAGAATTAGCACACGTGCATGGAAGAGGGAAGGGGGGAGGATGGTTGGATAGAATTAGCACACTAGGTTCCACAAATGAAACAAACCAATGTGTATGTGTGAACTATTATGTGATATGAAGAGATGCCATATATCTTTCTGGAATATTCGCTTTGTGCCTGTCATGAAAGGGACGATATTTTCTAGTTCATGTCACAACTGTTTATCACCGATTTTTTAATTACTCTGCTCATTTTAGAAGTATATGATACTTCGATCGTATACTTCAATTGATTTTAAAAAGTAATAAAAGGGAGTTAACAATCACCACTTTGGATCTCTATGAGGAAACATGGTGTTGTAACCAGTTGTTTCCCATGACAATGATTAGAAGAAGTTATATTTCACATTGTAACAACATTTCTGGTTATAAATGGAATATTTCACACCAGAAAGAGCTAAATTAATTGGGAAACATTTATTCTCATAAGTATTAATTTTCTACAATATAATACAGAAATTAAGTGGGAACATGTACAATTGGTGTGCAATGTCACAAATTGGAACCACTCAGGAAAGACAATGACAAGATTGAGCACATGTAGTTGTTTCAGGGCACCTTCATCCATGATTAGTGCACAATTTCTAAGATTAAAACTAAACTGCCACGATAAGCTGCTGTGACAAATTCCTTCATTTTTTCCTCACCTCTTCCGATATCATCCCATCTCATCACTGTCCAGCTACATGTCCCTGATGGAACTTGGCTCCCATAATAGCTACTCTACAATTCTGTGTCTAGTGCGAGATGTTCAGCTCCTGCTGCAGTTAATCCCAGCTTGTTTGTGAGATCTTTCTCCCTCATTTACATAGAACTGTGCCCTCCCAAATTATTTTCTCTAGAACATTATATTGTTTTACATGAACAAAACATTTATTTTCCTGGTTTTTATGTTTCTTATCAACCTGTTCTGAAACTTTCCTCCTTGTCAACCTGTTTTCTGAAACTTTCCTTATTACCTGTTTTCTGGAAATTTCCTTATGAACTTGTTTACTTAAACTTCTTGCAAAATATGCATGTTTATTCTTTCCTCCGCCCACAACATTCTCGGTTTGCTTGTGTAACGCTTGTATTCAAAGGCATTACTCATGTGTTATTTTAGCAGAGATGCTTTTATGTTTCAAAGCCACAAGTTATATAAAAAAAAATACAGGCTCTCAAAAAGCAAATTTGTATTGCTATATTAGGTCCTTGGCAAAGGTTGTGCAGTTGTTTTAATTTATTCATAGTTATGGTCTGCTTTCTTTGATCTCCTTGAGATAGTCTTTCCATAATTTGTTATCAATGAGCCAAGATATTCAAAACTGACTACTCTTTCCAATATTATCCTTCATCTCAACTACTGCATTACTGTAGTTATTATCAACATGTCCCTCTGTTATCTTAGAAACAAGTTATGTCTTATCACATTATATAAACGTGAAGAAAAAACAAATGTCTACTTTGATGTATTTTACACTCGTTCATGTCTAATGCCTTTGATGTCAAGTGAAAATGAAGCAGCATGTGAATGCACTAGCATATCTCATGCATGGTGTCTGCTATTTCACTAATCCACTTCCTGCCAGGTCTGACTCACTAAATGCTTCTGATTATATGAGTACCCCATAAATGAAAGGAACAAGCGATAGATAATATGAAAGTTCCACAATGGCTTACTTTCAAATATCAGCTTAAAAAAAAGAGAGAGAAAAAACAATATACAACATTCTCCCTTTTGTGGAATATGACAGAGGGACCTTCAAGTACCAGAAAATAAAAGCTACTTGTTCATTGCGGTCATCACATGGGGCTGTGTTTTTATTTCACCCTCAACAGAAAAAAAAACTTTAGACCCAACAGTGATTCAAACTCATATTCTCCTGGTTTGGGGTACGGCAGGTTATTGATTCAGTCACAAGCAATAAGTTAACCATTACCTATGATGGTTTTCCCATGGATCTTAATTCTGTCTATTACATCTTTGTTCAGGAATCATACTACAGCACTGCACACTAAGGAAGGGGAGATAACTTTTTTTAATCTTGGAAGTGGGCTGACATTACAGTAGACAACAAGCTTGCTGGGGTCTTGAATGGCAACATGCAACTCTCAACACTTGCTGGGGTCTTGAGTGGCAACATGCAACTCTCAACACTTGCTGGGGTCTTGAATGGCAACATGCAACTCTCAACACTTGCTGGGGTCTTGAGTGGCAACATGCAACTCTCAACACTTGCTGGGGTCTTGAGTGGCAACATGCAACTCTCAACACTTGCTGGGGTCTTGAATGGCAACATGCAACTCTCAACACTTGCTGGGGTCTTGAGTGGCAACATGCAACTCTCAACACTTGCTGGGGTCTTGAGTGGCAACATGCAACTCTCAACACTTGCTGGAGTCTTGAGTGGCAACATGCAACTCTCAACACTTGCTGGAGTCTTGAGTGGCAACATGCAACACTTGGTGGAGTTTTGAATGGAAAGTTGTTTTTTTTTAAATTGTTGTCTCTATTACCCCCTGCAACAGTCTCCTCTATTTATGTCTCTTTAGTTTCTCTCTAGGCTACATTATATCAGTCCCTGCCTCAGTTCTAGATCACACTTAAATTACATACTTAACTCCAGCTCAAAAGGATGCCTGCTAGTAAAGTGAATTTTTTCTGAACCTACTGAACAGCTGTGATAACTCTTTGTTTGGTCAAAGATTTATGAAAAACGTTTTTCAGCTGTTGAATAAATAAAACACTTCAAAATTCTCATTTGGACTTTGCAATACTTCAGATTAATAAGGTCTTGCCATCATCATTCTCCGTTAAACTAAATTCGAAAATTCAAGAGACACAAGATCTGAAAGTATCTTAAGCTGCGAGGACATGGATGTGTAAATTAGCTGGTCACAGAAGATATACAAGATTGTTTCGCATACAAATCATTTTTGGATGTATAAGTCTGTTTTGGGGGGCTGATCATTCCTAGAAAATGTACATGCCTGTATTAGAGGGTGATCATTCCTAGAAAATGTACACGACTGTCTTAGACGGTGATCATTCCTAGAAAACATACACATCTGTCTTAGAGGCTGATCATTCCTAGAAAATGTATAAGTCTGTTTACAGGCTTGGATGAGTCCATCACTCCTTACTGTGTAGATTCATGACAATATTTTTACATGAAATGTTTATGTTGTAACATTATGTTCAGACTGTTCTCACATCATCAGCTCCAAATATGTGTTTGACTGTCCTTGCACAATGGCTTCATTCATCATACTTATATATACTTATTAAAATGAAGGAGTGACCCAAGGTCCTACCACAAAAAAGATGGATAGATGGAACATTAGAAACTAGGAAACATAACGGCAAACAAAAGATTAATTGTGCTTCATCGTTTGTTGTTGTTGTCCTTGTTTTCTGTAGAAGGCTCCTAGCCGAAACGTCAGTATTGTATTGTATTCCCTATTTGTAAAGCTGTCACCATACCTTGGAGTGTCTAACACTCCCCATCACTGGCTCCAGAAGAGCAAAAGATTGCAAATTATATCTTCTCTCGATGTTGAATGGCAAATGAGGCAGGAAAGAAGAAAAAAGTCTCTCTGTCATGACTACAGACTCCTGAGTGACCAGCACAACATCTTAGCATTTATATATATTACACCCTCTGTTGTAAGGAGAGAAAACTGGAAGAGCCAAAACTGCACAGATTCATGAAATAAGACATTAGATTTTTTGAAAGCCAATAGGTCTGTGAATCAATAACCAAAAACTATAGACAGTAAAAAAAAAAGTAAAGTACCCCCGTCATGCCAGGTGGCGTATAGGGAATATGGCGTTAGTGATCATAAATTTTACAGACCTTCAACACATGATTTTGGGGTAATGTGGTCGATATTACGCCCGTGCCGCTTTACTTTCCCAGAAAATAATCAGGTACTCATTAAAGGCTGGGTGAACCTGGAAGCCGTTGGTTGGGATCGAACGCTACCTCTTGTTCTTTTGTAGTCCGGTTCCCTTACTAGAGACAGTACTTTATGATATTCTTCTGTGATCACCCAACAGTGATAGCTCTACATTCATCATATGCTTGTTTGCTGTAAAAAACTGCCTTTTTGTACTGAGTGCATTTACCAATTTATCATTTCAGCTTCTTTCCTTCCTCATTTGCCTTTCAGCGTCGAGAGGAGATATAATTTGTGGTCTTTTGCTCTTCTGTTCACCTCTGCTGCTGCTATGTTTCCTCGTGTTTCTAATATGCAGTCAATTCATCTTTTTCATGGTCGGCACTTGGGTCTGGTGTTCTCACAACGTTTATTGAAGGCTCGTTGTGTTGTGATCTTTCTGTCTTGTCATTTGGCCAAACCATTTTATCTGTTGTTTCTTTATATATTATATGGTGGGGGTTATTCCTAACTTTTTTTCTCAGTTCTACATTTCTGATTTTATCTCTAAGGCTGTTTAAAAATGTCAGCTTCTCACTTGACAAAACTGGCTCTAAAAAACGGATGGCAACAAATTATAAAACTACTATCAAAGTCTTAACTATATACAGTAGCCTTCCAGAGTTTCAGGCCATTAAAAAATATCTGTCGTTTGATTAATTGCTTTCTTAACAGAAATATTACAAAAGGTTAATGGAAGGAAAGAAAACAGTTTAAAGTTATTGGATGAACATCCACCCTCCCCTCACACATTTAAAAAAAAAATACTCAAAAGAGAAATGAAAACACAATACTTCTTGAAAATTGTACAAAGCAAGAGATCATACAAAATATGTGTACAAAAACATGATACAAAATATTAGTAAATCTGTCAAAATGATAAATAACAAAGTCACATCAATTACTATAGGACTATCAGCTTTTGAAAAAAAAATTGAAAAATCTTCACGATTTACTGAATTTGCCAGCGATAAGTTGCATTCTTTTCTTTTGAAAATAAGTCTGAAAAATGTCTTATTAGTTGAGTCGGCTTTTTTTTTAGTATGTTTTTTATGGAAATTTTCTGAGTGACGCAATTTTTTTCTTGCTTTCTTGTGGTATGTGAGAGTATTCCTGCTACAGAATTCAGTGGATATGCATACTCTGTCATTGACTATCAGATAAACTCACTAATTGTTTATTTTATCCAGAATTACTACCACTACTGATTTTTAAAAGGAAGACACTACCCAAAGAAAAAGTGTCTGAAAAGTGTACATATTCATGCAAAAAACTGTAGGAGGGATGGAGTTGTGGAAAAATTGTATCTAAATAATATGGCAGATTGTTCAAGATGAGACTTGCCCTGCTTGTATGGATTCTGTGTGTACTCACAGAACAGAAGATGTTAAAAATAAACTCAAGGAACTGAAAACTCAGTTGACTGTAATTTCAGGTCTAACTAATCAGCTTCAACATTTAAATGTTTATATTAATCACCAGAATGAGGCCTAACATTTCGTGAGTTTGTGAATTGGTCAAAACTTCTTATGGTGTGAAAACTGAGATATGGGTTAAACCACTTAAGAAGTGTGGCATTAGTAATACACTGGATAATACAGAGGGCAATTTATTGCATGAGGTTTCAGCTTCTGACTTAAAAAAGGTTTAAAGCAGCTCATAATTAGCTATGAATAAAAGTTTAACTTTCCTAGTTAGATTTAATGTTTTTTGAAAGCGGACCTATGTGTAACTTTATATTTGAAATACTGTAAATTCATTATACTCTTTGATAAAGTGTGTTTTTCCACTAAAAAGTGTGTATACAAAATGGAGTGTGTCTTATTCGCAGGCATATACAGTATTTAAAACAAACACTGAGCAAGTAGCTAAAATAGTAATGTATTGCAGCAGTTATCTTTCTGTAATCACAGAAACAGAAGCCTATAACTCTCTTGAACACTGGCAAACAACAAAGTCTATCAACAGTCATATGGAGCCAAGCTCTCTTAACCCATGAACTTAAATTTGTATGTGCTACTCATATTTGCAATTTAGAAATGTACTGCTGTAATAACTTCCATGGATTCTCTCAGTTTACACAATAAAATATAAACAGAAGGATGCTAATTGTTTTTACTGTAGTTATGTTACATAATAGCGAAGACGATGGTGCTGGATAGGACACACACTGTGGAAGCCAACTGAGAGTATTACACAACAGGCCCTTTTTCTGGAATCCCCAGGGAAAAAGACAAATAGGAAAACCAAGGAATTATTGGAGAAGATATAGAAGCAGAGATGAAGGGGAAGACATGAAATGATCTTAAAAGAATGGCAAGAAACAGAACGGCTTGGAAAGTGTTTGTTGAAGACCTATGCTCCATAGGGATCTGAAAGGTAGAAGAAGAATGTTACACAATCTTCATATCAAGATTGGATGTTATTTTATATGATGGTACTCTTGCAATGATGGGATACCCTGGAACTGATTTCCTGGTTCACCTTTTATGGTATCTCTAAATAAATTCCCCCCCCCCCCTCCCTATACCTTCCTAATTACTGTTTCTGATGATCAGTGAGTGTTCTATTTGTTTTCTTTGATGTTGGATTTTTTCACAAACACCACAAGCGCTTTGTAAAAATTAATGAAGGTGTCATAATAACGCTGCTGTTTTTGTTTTTTTTAAATAAATTTTGCTAATTATTATTTTTTTTTATGTGTTTCTTATGACGAGGGAAATCTCTTTTAACTGTTGGTGAGACATCAGACAAACTTTTGTAACACGGGATAGGCATCGTTTGATGCTAAGAGAAAGCAGAATACACAGCTGAAATGACGAACTGACGGCCGACATGTGAATAGACAACATAACACCTTTGGCAGAATTTCTGGTCATAAATTGAACCCAAGCCAGGAAATGATTAACACATCTGATTCCCTTGTCTCTCTTAGTGTAAACACACAGCGGTGTGACAAAATTTCAAAGAGAATACCATCTTTGAAACTCCAAATATTACATTTAGTGTTTGCAACTTTTATGAAGGTGTCATGAGAACATGGCTTGCAGATAGTAGGTGTCCTAATGTAGGGTTAATTTATTGTGCTGTTGCTCTTTTGTCAATTTTGGTTGTTTCCAAAATTCACATTTCTAGAATTTCAGTTCACGTTTCTGTCCCAGAGGTACAGAAAATATATAACACTCTGTTATTCTATTTTAATTTTGATGACAAATGTTTAAGAGCAAGAACATATCATGTAGATAAACTTGCATTTTTTTTGCCCTTTGTTATCCTATTCCATTATTTGCAGAAATGAAGACACCATCTAGGGGGGGGGGGGGGGGGGGGGGGGGGGCTATGAGATTTCACTGCTGTCTACAGTGACAGGTAGTAAAATACACAATCTCTTATCTGTCCAGTGTCTCCTAAAATACATTCACAAGGCAGCTGATGGAAACTACTTTTACAAGTCTTTAGAGTTGTGTGAAATATCAGTGTATATGGACGGCAAAAGATCCAACCTTCTACACTGAGTTTTATCAGATATTAGAAATTATATTTTCAGAAATTGTTATGTTCACAGAAAAAGATTAAATGTAAACATATTTAATAACTTAAATATAGAATTGATTGATCAAAACTGAAAGAAGAGATAATCAGCTGCTTCTTATGATTTTTTCCCCCTGCCTACTACCTGTGGAGCATAGTTGTTCAACAAACACTTTCCAAGTTGTTCTGTTTCTTATAAAATCATGCCATGTCTTCGCCTTCATCTCTGCTTCCATCAGTTTTCTTCAAGAATATTTTAGTCTTCCATTTTGTTTTTTCCCCTTCAGGATTCAACAAAAGGGCCTGTTGTGTAACACTCTCAGTTGACTTCTGCAGTGTGTGTCCTACTCAGTGCCATCATCTTCATTGTATCTCTTTATCCACTGGCATTTGAATGGTACTTTTCCATATTTCTATGTAAGTGATTTTGTCCTGACATTTCCATCCTTTTATTCTGCACAAGCATCCATCAATGATGGTTTGTATCTTCATGATTGTCATTTTTATTACTTAAGATTAGAGATGAAAATTAAAATTGTGTTATTTAACCTAATTTCTTTGGATTTCCATGTTCCATTTCCTAATGCAATGAATAGCTCATCTTGCTTTTGATATTCTTATTTTGGTATCATTCTCTGCTCTTCCCTCTTTGTCTATATTACTGCCTAGATATAAGTAAGATTGTCCATCTAATACAAGTATTTCTCCTGTTGTTATTTGGTTATTGCCTACTGCATTAATTCTCATAATTTTGGCCTTATCTCTATTTATTTTCAGTCCCAGCTGTTGTGATCTCTCATCAAGTATGCTCATTTTGTCTTGCATCTGTTGAAGATTATGTGATAGAAGAGCTATGTCATCAGCAAAATCTAAGTCATAAGGTTGCTTGGCCAGTGACCACCAAATTCCATTTCTGTTGTTCTGAGTTATTTTCATAATCCAATCTATGGGCAGTAGAAAGAGAAATGGAGATAGAATGCACCCGTGTTACTCCTGTTCTAATTTCAAATGCTTCTGTAAGCTGTCCTTCGTGCACAACACTACAGTTCATTCCTCCATACATTGCTCTTTACCAGGTTACTAAACTTTATGGAGGTTCTGCAATAATCAGCTGTTGGTCAAACAATGTACACCAAACTGTATGTAGTGAAGAACATTAAAGGAAGCAGAGATCTTTTTAAGTTGTATGAACACAAATTTAACATAACATTAAAATATGCAGCAATAAATGTTGGCTTTACATGTAACTTGGTTGACATTTTTTCTGACTTTAATAAGGGAGGTTTCTCAAGATTAATAAGGTGTGGGTTGGGAGAGCGACACTTGTGCTCTTTCTTGCAATAAATATTTTGTGATACTCTGTCAGACATGCCACCTATTTTTATGGCTGTTTTAGTTGTAAGGTTTCTGTGAAGACATATATTATTGTTACATGTTTACTATATATGTAGTACTCAGTCTGAACCTCAACATTCACTTTCATGCACAAGTGCACTTTATGACATTAGGACAAAAGTACAAGGGCTCATATATTTATTAATCAGCAACCAATCAAATAAACCAGTTGTATGAAGTACACAAAATAAATACATCAATGTATGAGATTCCACACTTATGTATAAAGTTTTGTACACTGCTCATTACTGGCACAAACCCCTTCATTAAAATTGTTATTCTACTTTTTACTGGCACAAACCACTTCCATTAAAATTAATAATTATCATAAACAATCACAACAGTACAAATTCTAATCTTCATTGAAAAAATATCAATAGTACATTTAATAAATACTTTATTGAACATTATATTTTGGCTCCTTTTTTCTCACTTCTTTCACTAAATGGTGTGTGTGAAAATTAAGCTTTAGTTTGATTAATTTTAACAGATTTCTACAAATGATATAAGTAAAGATTCATGAATGTACTATACCAATGATATGAGTTAATTACATATTTTTTATATAAACTTTATTCTATTCGTGAAGAATGATTTAAGTGATGCTTTCAAGTGACAACAATCTAAATATGTGATCTCCCACTACAAGACAATACTTTGTGAACTACCATACAATCTAGAAATAGTCAAGTAGACTAACTTGCATAATCTAACTAAATTTATTACTCCCTTAAACGGTCAAACAAAACATTCACACCATTTTGTGACTTAGGCAAACTTTTGTAAATACAAAAGTCATTAAGTTATCAAGAAAAATGTTCACAAAAAGAACATTATATAAAATGTTCACCACGAAATGAACAAATGTAACTCCATTGTTTATTTTTCCTGGCAAGAGTACACAAAAATAAATGTATACAGATGGTAAAACTACAAAAATAATATCTAGAAAGTTAACAATCAGTATACAACAGGTTACATATCTTTACTGATCTGCCGTGCATACACAAATTAAATAATAAACAACAAATAAATTGAGTAATTCTCAATGAGAATACAAGACTTTTTTTTGTGTGTGTGTAATGTGTTGAAAATATCTGTGTGTGCCGTGGAACCTCCTTTTATAAACACCAGACATCAATCACCAGGATTTAGGGTCTCTCTCTCTTTCTCTCACAGGAAGTAGTCTGGGGTTCTTCTGGTCACATGGGGCTCGCCTCGTCTAGGAGCTGGGTCAAACTGTAAGCTGGTCAGGAAAGAACAACAAAAATGTTATTTTCATGGAAAAATGTATTATTTACTAAACATTTTGCAGGAATCACTGTTTAAGCTTTTATTTTTAGTGCAGCTCCATTTTGTCAGCATCCCAAAAGATCATACATAATGTAACCCATATAGCAGGACATGCCTATTGTATTATTCATTGATTTATTGATCTAGTATAGTATACTGTTCTTCAGCAAAAAAAAAATAAATAAATAAATAAAAATATTTTTTTTTAAATAATAATTTAAGTAAGTCATATTTCATTCGATTTTTGTGGAAATGTTTGGCATCAAGTGTAAAGTACTTGAAAATGTGGAAGCCGTCATTTTCACAAGTGCACAGCTGTTTCCTGCAAGTGCTATGTGTAATCTTGTGCAAATGATTATTAACTCACTTTTGGTGAAATAAATCGTTTTGAAAATTGCGCCCAGCCACAATATTTCCTTTAAAACAAACCTTAGTTAAATATGTTAATTGCAGCTAATCTAAGCATTATATGCCTGCAAGTAGTCCCCCCACTTATACCTACCTCACTAGGCAGTGACAAATTGCCTAAATGCCCTATGAATTTACCCTATAACTGTTAGCAAACAATAGTAATAAAATGCAATTGGATGTGTGAACCTGCACAAACCAAGGTTCAACAATTTGCTTGTAACCTCTAATTTATGAGCTATTATGGGTACCACATCAAAGTAAAATATAGTGTATATTTGTATAGGATATACAGTAATTGGTGTTGTGATCTCTAACTGCAGGCTGATGTTTTGAAAAGGATATCTAGAGTACAATTTCATACTATAGAGAAAACAAAAGTAGATGGCAAAGCAAAAATAGATTTAGTTGTAATAACAGAACAAAAAGGCTTCAAATAAACGACAAGGGGAATTCTATCCCACCAGTTATCAAAGCAAATACAGGCGACCTTTTCCTGCCTCAAAACAGGTCAATGCAGACTCTTAAGCCACCACCACTGCCTAGGAATTAATCCACACCAATGAATGGCTACAGCTGAACACTTTCTTCAGGAGTGTCACACCCAAGTAAAAACTGGCTATATAGCAGCGCCTCTTAATATAACAGCACACTTCTGACTGAGCTGACCTTAAATAGAACTTATGATTGATTTGAACACGCTTGTTGGAACAACTGGGCGTTTGACCTCAATGCCTGGAGTTGCGTTGCAGGAACGTAAATTGCCCGGTGGCGTCTTGCACCGGACAGCACGACTTGACCCCGGATCAGCCGTGGACCGAGTGTGCTGGATATGACTCAGGATTCTGTAGCCACTTATCTGCCTTCTGCTGAACTCATACATTTCGGGGTGGCGACCACCTCTGCGTCTATGGGCCTGTGCTTGACGGTCCCTCCTAGTTTCCGTTCTTCGCTAGGCACAGACAAATACAGATTGCTTTCTAAGAAGTAGTCAGGGAACACCAAGTAAAATACACACTCGAGGTTTAATTCTGGAAGATCAACCTCTCACAACAAGTTACACAATTACAACAACAGTGTGCTTGTTAGCGGCCTTCTCACGTTGCATGTTAATTACGAGGCGTACCCCAACTTGTCTGGGCTGTTATCTAAGGGATGCAGTAGTACAGAACTGCAATACTCCCTTCAAGCCACCATGCATTTTGGTGACCTCATGTTGGACCGACCCCACTCAGTCGGACTCTCTTGATGACACTGCGCGAACTCTTCCCGCTAGCTATCGGCCACTGGTATGCACCGATGAATCTCCCACTGTTGTCTGTTCGTGCCTGTAACAGCACCCACGGTATCGAGCATGAACTTGGCAATGGCTGTCTCACCTACCTTCACCTGAATGATTCGTTGCTTCTGAATTCCACCCCTAACTCATAATAGTACCTCAATGCTGAGCACATAAGTTGGCAATGTCTGACTTGCCCAATCTCAACAACCCTGTTCGTCGTTTCTGAGTTTCATATCTCCTTGGAATGGCACACTCGTTGTTGGGCATGTCTCGGCAAAAGCTGTCTCGCCCCTTGTCACCCAAATTGTTCGTTGCTTCTAAATTCCACAACTATATTACAAAATCATACTCCTCGTGGAGCATGAACGCTGTGAGACTGTCTCGCTCACTGTCACTTAAATTGTTCGTTGCGTCTAACTTGCACAACTACATTACAGAATCAGTCTCCGGATTGAATTCACACCAACACATAACACCACATAGCACTGTTCCAGAAGCAATGTCCACCTCACGCAACGACCATAAAAAAAAGTAAAGTAAAGTACCCCCGTCACGCCAAGTGGCGTATAGGGAAATATGGTGTTAGTGACCCTATATTTTACAGACCTTCAGCACATGATTTTTGGGGTAATGTGGTCGGTATTACGCCCGTGCTGCTTTTACTTTCCCAGAAAAAATCCGGTACCCATTTAAGGCTGGGTGAACCCGGAGCCGTCGGTTGGGATCGAACCCTACCCCTTGTCCGTAGTAGTCCAGTTCACTAACCACTGAGCTATCGCGGCTCCTACTAATTTTTAGGGAATTAGTAAAACCCAGGTGTCCTCGCCAGGATTACGAACCCCGGCTGTTGCCGTGGTAAGCCAACCGACGCAACGACCATACACAACCAAAACTGACTCTATTATCCTGTTGTGTACCACGAACCATGCTCACGGTATCAGTTGTCAAAACATCAGCTGTCCAACTGAGCCCTCGTTCTCTCTCGACTGACATTCTTACCTATCCTTTTCTCTAACGTTTTTCCCTTCAACCAATCATACCCCGTCTTACATTTCTACCTCACTCCTAATTGCGTCTTATTTTCCCCGTGAGACTCGATGCTACTATTTTAGTTAACCCTTCTCACTATCCCTTAGACTTCTACACACTCCCATTTGTCCTCCACCTTATAATCACTGCTTCAGCTAAATGACAGTGATGTACAACAAAAACAAGGGGACACCGAGAACCTGCAGAGGACTGTAAGCTTTGTCCTGCCAACAGGGGAAAAGACATAGCATGACCAACAAATTCTCAGAGAGATTTGTAATAAAATGTGAAGTTTCAAATATATATTTAATTACAATGACTACTTACAAGGAATACTTCAGAGAGTCATCCAACTCCATGATGGCAGCTTGATTACCACAACGGTAACAGTAGTTAGGAGCACTAAATATTGTCACAACATTACGATCATGGCACCAGTTATAACCCTGGAATAAAAATACTAAGTATGAAGGAACAATCATGACCTATAAACATGCACAAAATGCACTAAGAAAAATATCTTTACAGCACTTATTTCACTTCAGAAGCCTGACAGAAGAATGGAAGTTGTATGTCCATTGCAGTGATCATGAGGTGTTGTGGTCAGAGTTTTTATTTCATTTTTAATCCAAAATATTTTGAACCTACTGTGAAGAAATGCACACCCGGATCATGAGGTGTTTTGGTCAGCGTTTTTATTTCATTTTTAATCAAAAATATTGTGAACCTACTACAAAGAAACGCACACACACTCACACAGAAATGCAATAAAGTTTCATTTGTTTATATATATAATTTGTATTCTTCTGGATTTGTTTCCTATGCTCAAGAGGTTAGAGTGAGATGGGTTGTTCCCTTACAAATAAATATTAACAGCGGTTACAGTAGCTGCTATATAGTTGTATCAGCAAAATAAGTGGAAAGGTTTCCTGTTCAGAAATATTAATGACTAATATTTTTGGTTAAAGAAATGAAAGACTTACGTGAAGCTGGTTGTTTAATATGATCAGACAGGTAGATCAGAGATGAATGCTACTTTTAGATTACAAAAGTATATTGGATATACTGAGACGATGGTGTTGGGTCAAATGTATAGTCCACAAATGATTTGTTTAACCCGAAGAAACTGCCAGCAATTGTCAATCTTTTGTGTCTATAAATGTTGGTGAAAGACTCTTCAAATCAGAAAACCCTACAACTAAGAAAAGACATTGATTTTCAGCTTTCGACAATGCCTGATTTTGAGGAAGGAGATTTCTCATGAGGTGGTATAAAACTCAAGACTCACAGAACAATGCCAACAGTCAGGTATCCCAGGCGTCTTAGATATAGGTGGGACCATTGGACATAAGAAAAGATTACAAGCGGTCGGGCAGATATTAGTTCTGAGAGAGTTGCAGAATGTACTTCTATGAGAATTTATAAGCTTTCATTTAACTAGCAAGTTTATAGACCTTTTCCTTCAAAGTTTTAGTTTTATTTTCCTGCATAGATCTAGTCTAGTGTTTTAGTTTATATCTTTATACTGTTTAATCATAGCTTTAAAAAATGTAGATGAGTCAATTTTAGAGAGTCCAGCTTGATTGTGTTTACTCCCTGAGACAGTCTATGGAACTTTATTTTTTGTAAACATTGAGCAGAGTTACACCTAGAGAGTTACACTCTCTGCCAAGCAATGTCTGATTGTTTGTTGCTTGTACTGATGAAGGAATTTTTATAGTGGTCAATAAACAGTATACAAATGCAGGAGCAGTGGTTTTTCATTTATTTCTCTTGGAACCTTATTTTCAATTGTATGTTTCACAAGAGCCCACAATTTTAATAGGACGTGTTCTGAAATTATGGGAACCCATTTAGAATTGAGATTGCTTTCAATTTCAAAATGTGATAAATCAAATCTACAACATTCCTTTTTGAATCTCAATTTTTTTTTTACGAGAGGAGACAGAAAGGGGGTCTCTTGTATGCATATATGTGAGTATGGTTCTTTGCCATGTTTTTACATTTTTTCTTACGTAACAGTAAATTTTTTTTTCCTCCTTTGCCAGTTTGTTTTTCACCCTCAGTTTCTGTTATGCTGCAGTGGACAATGATATATGGCAGTGATAACCTGTTAAATATGAATCATTGTCCGTATGAAAGAACAATGATATATGGCAGTGATAACTTGTTAAATATTAATCTTTGTATGAATGAAAGAACATCTAAATATGAAAATGCTTATATGTTAAAATATATGTAGGCTAAGGAGATTACCTCCATAACAAGCTGATGGGCTCTTGAAACCAGAGTGAGACCATTGCTGTGATTGAAGGTCTCAGAGATGTCCTGGCCAAAAGTGTAGCCAGCACCACGTGGGGAAATCCCCCAGCCACCTCTGTCATCAGGATCAGACCACAAGAGATCACACATTGGACCCTGCATTAATTACATCAATAGAAGTCAAGACATGTTCAACTTAATCTAAATTCACTGCAGTCTAATGCATTAATATAGTAGGTCTAAACATAACTGTGATATAAGTTTGCATAGTGTCTAGGCTAAATCTTCTGTACTTATCACTCAAATTTGACTTGGATAGGGGTCATAGAGTGAAAAGTTTTATCCCACTGGGGGCGTTCTCTCTCCATTGATTGATCTTTACCTTGACTGGTGATGATGATTAACTCCATTACCTGTTCACCCTGATTTAACTTGATTAATCAATTTGAACTACCATGATCTGGAGTATCTGATAATGATGAACTTCATGTAGAGCGACTCAAGAATTATAGTTCTAACATTCTAATAATGTGGAAGCCTCACTTCTGTTACCATCGTAACTAGCGGTCCTTCGTGTTGTGTTTTGGTTCATACTTGGATTTGATTGGATTGGACAGTCTACTGGATACAGCTTAACACATCTACAGGCAATTCAGTTAGTACACAAGTCTCATTGTAACACAAGAACCTCAATATGTTTATTTACAACAATCCATTGGGTGTCCGGTTAGCGCAATCGATAGGCGGTTGGCTTACCACGGCAACAGCCGGGGTTCGTACCCTGGCGAGGACACCTGGGTTTTACTAATTCCCTAAAAATTAGTACCTCTGAAGTCGGAGTAAATCTGCCTGCATGGCAAGGGGCATCCTGTAAAGGGATAAAACAGACTTTACACGCAAAATTCAGTCCCACAAAATTGAGTGGGTGGGACTTCGTCAGAGGTCAAAGCTGACGAAAGCGAACGAATGAACAACAATCCATTGAATACACAAATTTCTGTAACAACAAGGCTGGGCGGCGTTGATGACCGTTCTAGTTGTCAAAGTAGTGCTAAGGAGGTTATAACTCCCTCTTAACTATTCATAACTGAACTCCAGACTCTCTCGTCATGCAGACCTTCCTTTAGTAAAAAAAAAACTCCTAATTACTAAACAAGACTATCTGTGAAGAAGCTCTTCCCACTGAATTATGCTCAGTCTAGTTGTTCCTACATTCAGTACAGTTGTTTCTACTAATATGAGCATTTCATCCTGTTCCTAGCAATAAGATCTCATTTCTCCCATTAGCCTATATACCGTTCGTTCTCTTCAATTATCCACTGTCTGGTTGATCCTACTCATTTCTAACTAATAGGACAGTTAGCCATGTTACTAACTAAAAGAGTCCACACCAGGCGTGGACCAGTCTCGCTACCTCCCTTACCTTAGACTACATGTGACTTTCAAACTTTTCTGCCTGCGCAAACCCTTTAAACATTCCCGTCGCAGCCAATAGAATCCCGCCATGTAATACAAACTGGCATTACTCTTAATTGTAATCACTGTGTTTCTAGAACATCCCGTCAATGTTCGTGAGATTTACCATCTCCTATTTATTCCCCTTGACTCTACTCACCTATCATGCCCCTTCAATTAAACTGCTCTGTTAACTCCACTCTCCTTTGTGTTCCCAACTCATTCATTCTAATCATATGATACCCTGAACTTTTAAACTGTCTCGTGAATCTCACTCTCCCCTACCACACAATGGTACTTTCAATTCTCATTACACAGTCCCAATACATTATTACATTACTATTAACTTACATAATTACATTTACACCCTTACAATGGGATTTGTTAACATCAGGGCTGGAAGATGTTAGTAATCTAAACTTTCCCAGTTGACACAATATATTCCAGTTGTTCCCTTCTCATTACTTGGCCCAAAAAAATGATGAAAAAAAAAAATTGAAAGAAACTTAAAGTATGAATGTGAGTGCCATCAGTTTTTATGTCCTTTCCCCCAGCTACTGCATTGGATAGAGAATGCATACAAAACCCACCTGTCTCAAACTTCTCTCTTATAACACCAACAATTTTTTTCATTAAGTTAACTGTCTACCTCAACCTCATCGGGTGACGTCTCCGCAACGAAGGTTGGCTACCATGGATCGCCATTCCACTCTGTTTCTTGCTTTGATGGTGCAGGTTGTCATAGACTGACGTTTCCATCTTTTGATGTTACTCGTCCATGTTAGTCTTGGTCTGCCTCTTTTACCTTGTATTTTCCCTTCCAATATTACTTTTAGTAGGCTGTTGTGTCTTTTAACATGCCCCAAAAATTTCATTTGTCTTATTCTAATTGTGTTTAGTAGTTCTCTTTTTATTTTTAGTTGTTTTAAAACTTCCATCATTTGTTTTCTTTTCTTTCCATCTAATTCTACCTATTCTATAAATCCACATTTCAAAGGCTTCAATTTTCTGTTCTGTTTTCTTGTCTAATGTCCATGTTTCTGCACCATACAGGAATATTGAGAAGATGTAACATTTTGCTATTCTTAGTTTCAGCCCTGCTGTTATTTGTTTTGTTGTTAATATATTTTCATGGCATTAAAATCGGCAGTGTTTTTCGCTTGTCTTCTTTCTTCCATTTTTTCTAAGATTTTGTCAGTTATCCATTTTTGTTTTTTGTTACTTTCCTTTTTGGGTAAGGTGTTGCAGGATTCCCGAATGCTGTTTTTTATGCATTGCCATTTTGTTGTGACTTTTTCCTCAGGATTTTCTTTTCCGTACTGTTCAATCCCTCCTTCTAGCAGCTTCTGATATGTGTTATTTACTTGTACAGTATAAGTTTCTTTAACATCTTTGTGATTTAACACTGTTGTATCTATTGGTGTTGCATTGTCTATCCCAGTCTTCATCAATTTCTCTCATAAAGTTGATTTTCCATTCACATGACATCTCAGACTTGTCTTATAACTACATCAATTTCTCATAAAGTTTATAATTTGATTCAGGCTTCTCTCATACTCATATAATGAGTGCTTCACTTTAAAAAAAAAAAAAACACTTTTGTGACTCAAGTGCCACAAGATATGAAAACCCACATTGGGAAGATAAATTGTATATATCAACAAACATTACATTGCTTTCACTGTACAGAAACCAAAAAGAATATAGTATAACACTGTTGGTACTTACCTCATGGGGAACTTCCTGAATCCTATCTAAAGCCCTAATATGGTCAAGTGTATCTATAGATGGTGACAGTCCTCCGTGTAAACAGAAAATCTAAACAGCAAAATGTAAAGTTCAAAGAATGAAATTTTCATGAAAAAGTATTGATTATTATTTTTATTTGTAAAATTATACATGGTGATTCTATTATAAAACTGTTCTCTTATTCTTACTCTTATATAGTTTTTTTTAAAATCAAACTATTGATGATAAATCAAATTTCACCAAAAGAAAAAAATAAACCTGGAAGGAAAAGCAGTGGAAGAAGTGGTATATCATTTTGTACATCTTGGAAGCTGCATAAATCAATAAAGAGACAAAAAGAAAGAAGTTAGAATCAAAATAACAAATGCAACAATGACTTTTAGAAACCTTGATAAAATAGGGAAATCAAAATTACACAAAAACAAAATTCAAGATCTACAATCAAATGTACCATCCACCCTTACCTATGCACATGAGAGCTGGAAAACAACTAAAGAAATAGAAAATAAATTGATGCAATTTAAAACAAACACCTCAGTATTCCATGGAATGAATTCAAAACTAGAGCAGAAATAAAGAGAAATGACAAAGCATCCAAAAATATCATCTATAATCAAGAGTGAAAGGTGGACATATGTTGGCCATGTCATGAGAAGAAACAACTAGAGAATCTCAAGCAAGCCATCAAAAGGAAACTAGAGCATAGAAGAAAAAGACGCAGATCCAGAGAAAGAAATACTAAAAAAGAAAGAGAGAAGAAGCAACAACAGCAGGCATATGCTCCATTGCTGGGGTTGAGAGGTACACCCAGAAAAGGAACACATGGCGAGATACAATGTAGGTTCTGAGTAAAGTCTAATTATAATTGGACAAAGGACGTTGGACATGTAGAGTATCAAATTTCTATCATTTAGCGTGAAAGGACAATAGATAGATTTCTGTTGATTTTGAAGTGATTGCTTTTAACTGGTTGACATAAACCATAAATATGGCCATTTTCGTCTTGTCAGTCAGTCTAGTGGAGGCTATTGTGTATTTTTTTTTAGGTTTTTTTTTTTGTCTGACAGCTTCTCTCGTGGCTATTTCTACCAATGTTTGACAAACAAATGCGGCCACAGAATGAACAAGTCATGCCCACAGGGTTTTCCATCCTTTCTCATGAGTCTTTTCTCTTCTAAGTTTTGTCTTAGCAAGTCTCAAATGATGTTATACCATTCCTCATACATGCTCTCCATGATGTGCGATTACTTGCCAGATGTTCCCAGTCATATTCACATATGGAGAAGTCAGAGATGATTTACAGATATCTCTATATCGTAGTTTAGGCCTGCCGATTTGTCTTTTTCCGTGTGTTAGTTCGCCATATAGTATTTGCCTGGGGATGCGCTTTTCTTCCATTCGCTGGACATGCCCCAGCCATCTTAGTCTTCTACATCTGAGCATCGACATGATTGTTGGGGTCTTAGCACATTGCAGGACAGTTAAGTTGGTTATTTTATCCTGCCATTTGATGTGCATTATTCTGCTGAGACATCGCATGTGGAAGACAGTATTTTTTCCTGGTTTGAGTATGTTGTCCAGGTTTCAGATCCATATAATAGTGTGCTAAGCACACAAGTTTGATATATTAAGAGTTTGTTCTTCAGTGTTAGTTTCGTGTTGTTCCAGGCCCTTTCTATGAGTTTGCCGAAAGTCATAGCTGCCGTACCAATTTGGCTGTTTATTTCATCACCAAGAGAAATGGTTTGCATAATTGTGGATCTAAGATATGTAAATTTCTGAACTGATTCTAGTGGACAATCTTTTAGAGTAATTAATAGAGGTTTGAGGGAGCCGCGATAACTCAGTGGTTAGTGGACTGGAAGGAGTAGGGTTCGATCCCAACTGATGGCTTCCGGGTTCACCCAGCCTTTAATGGGTACCGGATTTTTTCTGGGAAAGTGAAGTGGCACGGGCGTAATACCGACCACATTACCCAAAAATCATGTGCCGAAGATCTGTAAAATTTATGGTCACTAACACCATATTCCCTATACGCCACTTGGCGTGAAGGGGGTACTTTACTTTTTTTTTTAAATAGCGGTTTGATGTCGCCTTGACTTATTACTGTTTTCTGAACATTAATTGACAGTGAAAAAAAGGTTGCATGCTTTGTCCAGGTTAATAAACCATAATGTATAAATAACAAATTAACTGAATATCTCAAATAAAACCAAGAGAAACCTCAATGTTTTAACTCTCTGCCTTCCCAGTTAACACTCACACCAGCACAGATCTTTTGCATTTCACTCCCTAATAACACTCTCTCTGGCTCTTGTGAAATGTCTCAATAATTCTTCCTTTTAAGTTTTACAGCAGTACATTTACACAGAAGAGTGGTTTCTCTACCAAAGGGTTTAACACGCTGTTTCTTTTTTTCCCCCCTCAGAATTTTTTTTTCATTTGAAATAACAGTGATAAAATAAATGAAAATATATCTAAAATAGGCATTTTGTTGGGACAATTTGTTCACAAAGGTGAAAAAGCATGCAATAAGAGAGTTAAAAGATTTTAGTGGAAATAATTGGAGAAACATTCATTAACTCTTTCCGTACGTTTTGACGCACTGTGTGCCACTCAATTTGATTAGTGTGAACCGTCATCAATTCATTTCCTTTTACATGTCTTGTATCATCTTGGTATTGGTTAAATCTAATACCTTGTTCAATATCTAAAAATTCATATATAATATGTTATGTTAGATAAATATAAATATGTAGATTGTTTCTTAAGTAAAAAAAGTAAAGTAAAGTACCCCCGTCACGCCAAGTGGCGTATAGGGAAATGTGTTAGTGACCTTATATTTTATAGACCTTCCACACATGATTTTTGGGGTAATGTGGTCAGTATTATGCCCGTGCTGCTTTACTTTCCCAGAAAAAAATCTGGTACCCATTTAAGGCTGGGTGAACCCGGAAGCCGTCGGTTGGGATCGAACCCTACCCCTTGTCCGTGGTAGTCCAGTTCAAGATTGTTTCTTAAAACCATGAAAAATTTTGCCTGAAATCTTGTCCGTTACTTTGATAAAAAGCTTTACAAAAAATGTAAATGCATATTAAATAATTTAATCTACAAAATTTGTTGGTTCTGTCCCACACCTCTTCAAGAAAAAGATGGAAAAACAACCTGGAAACTGGATAAAAGCAGCACAAAATTAAAATTAGTTGTCACCCAGCTACATCATAGGAAACAATAATGAGTAATGAACCCTAGATTACAATACCTATGTGTGAGGTGAGTCATTACATTCCATAATACAAAATTACTACCATTTAATTATAACATTATGAGCATTAAAAATAATATTTTCTTTGACCTTTTGAAACACAGACGGGGATCTATTTCATGGCATAGGTAAATTTATGACCTGAGCTTGATCTTATGGTGTTACAATGTTTACCCGTTCGGCCGGCATAAGTCCGTCAGTATGGTTGGCTACCTCAGAGCGTTATTTGCTGTGTTCGCGAATTACAAAAGGTAGTTTTGATGTCAGAGACATTTGAGGAAAAATCTCCCTGTTTACAGAAAAAAAACCCAACCAAATTGTTGAAATTTGCCTAATTTTTTTCTGCGTTCTAGGATTTATCTCATGAAGTGAACAACAGAAATAAATCCAGCACTCAGGGGTCACCAGAAGTAGTAATTAGGAAGGTACACTGTGGGAGGGAATGTTTGAACATGGAAAACAATCAAATTTTGAAGAATTTGTGTTTTGATGCGGTAATTTTTACTACAATATCATAATCCAGGGTTACAACAACAGAGTTTATAAAACTAGAGATGAGTCTAACAAACACAGCAACAAAGATACAAATAATACAGCTCTAATAGTTTTCTCTGGTGAAATGATACAAAAAGTAAGCATAAGGGATCTTATTCTGCTACACCAACAGGACAATCATTGCACTTTCTTGTCAGCCCTTAGTAGGGCATCATGTGGGTGTGAAATATGTTTTTTGATTGTCCTTTGGCCCAAAACATTCAACTTCAGAACATCATCTATTTTTGTAACTAGTTTGAATTTTCCTTTACAATTCTTAATTCGTGAGTCTCGATGCTTGAAGGGACACTATCCAGGAGTCTCCAAATACTTCTAGACTTCTGGATAGGTAAGCCAGGCACATAATAGTGAAAACTTGCATGCTATGACTCCAAATTAAGTCTTATACTTTACCTTTACCTCACAATTCTTACTTGTTTGACCAGACTGCTGAGTTTATTCCCAAGGCTACTGCTTTGAGGTGGCATGCAATTTTAATTCTAGTTCACTGATGCTAACACCAGCAGCAATTATAGAAAGAATCTACTGTCACTTTTAGGAATGTGATAAGGAAAAATCCATGTGTCACAGTCAAAGATGTGGCATTACTACAGGACACTAGTTTTAATCACATCATTCACACTAAACTGTTTACTAAAGCAGCAGCGAATGAGTGATTGTACACCCATCTAAAAGAATAATTTTCCTATAATATCTACACATGCTCTAAATGAACACTCAACAATGTAATTGTTTCAGTTTGCAATAAATACTCTGCAAACCAAAACAATGTCCATTGATCTGCAAACCAAAACAATGTCCATTGAATACACCTTATGTGTGTATACATTAATAGAAAATTGATAAAGTAATCATTAAATATAATATAATTTAAATTAAATCCACAAACCTGTCCATCCACAAGAGCAGTTAGAGGTAGGTAGTCAAACAAGTCTGTGAAATACTTCCATACACTGGCATTGCCATACTTGCGTAGACACTCATCGTAGAATCCATACACCTGAGTAATCTGACGACTCTCATGGTTGCCTCGCAAAATTGTGATTCTGTCCTTGAAGCGGACCTGTGTTGTAATAAAATAAAACTACTATTGTTACAGCTTTATAAGCGGACCTGTGTTGTAATAAAATAAAACTACTATTGTTACAGCTTTATAAGCGGACCTGTGTTGTAATAAAATAAAACTACTATTGTTACAACTTTATAAGCGGACCTATGTTGTAATAAAATAAAACTACTATTGTTACAGCTTTATAAGCGAACCTGTGTTGTAATAAAATAAAACTACTATTACAGCTTTATAAGCAGGCCTGTGTTGTAATAAAATAAAACTACTATTACAGCTCTATAAGCGGACCTGTGTTGTAATAAATAGTCTCCAGTGTAGTTGCCACACGGTGTTTTGGTTTAAAGTTTTTGTTTCACTTGTAATAAAATTATTTTTTTTAAACCAAAATGATTCGAACCTACTTCAATTTTAAGAACAGACTTTTATCCATTTCCAGATTTGTATCTGCGCTTCACAAAATAAAATAAAACTAACTAAAATAAAGACTGCATACAATTATATATAAAAACTCACTGATTTAAATAAAGTAGAACAACTACATCATCTTCAGGAAGTTTATCAACATCATGTGCCATAACAGTTGGCATATGCTAGCTATCATGTCTTCCCACAATTCTCTGTCCACAGTGCATTGTATCAAATTTGTTGTTGACTGTTTACCATACCATGACATGCTATCTAGTATCTTCTCTTTGTCTTACACAATCTCTCTTCTGTTTTTTGCCAGTTGAAACCAAGTATTTGAACTTTCATTTCCTCAAGATGTGTCCAAAGAGTTAATTGTTTCTTTCTAATGTTTCTACAGACTGAAGAAGATAGGCACCTTTAGAATTTATTGTAAGTTACAGTTTTAAGAAAATAAGACCAAAAAATGTTTCCACTACAAAGCCAGGATCACATAGATTGCTACTGATCTGTGGTAGAAATACCAGTCCATGAATACAGTACAGTAAGTCATGAAAATGGAACCGCAAATTATATACAAATTGATTACATGTATGTATCACATGATCAAAATGTGAAACATCACTCACCAGTTTTGGAAACAAGTCCAAAGATGTTACAAGATCTGAGCAAACGAAGAGAGTAGGGGGAAAGAAAGAGGCCAATGGCTGCAATTGAAAAGAATTTATCCCTCTTGGGGTGGGAGCTATAAAACAAAAAAGCTATCTAAATAAACCAGTCATCAGAGGAGCAGGTCGTGATACCAGTCTCTGGATATCAAGGGCAAAAATGCACCTCACATCACAGCTGAGAGTGGTCAGCGACTCATAGATGACTGCTTGCGTCAGGATCAGTGTAACAAGAACTATTCAGATACTAAAACCACCTCTTCATGGTGCCCTGTGAAATAGACTAACCAATCTAGACAAATGAGTAGAAATCTAAAAGGAAGGCAACCTGGTTATAAAAAATGCCATGCTGAAGTTAGATGTTGGGTAAAAAAAAACATAAATTGGTACAAAACCACATCGCAATGCATCCACACCCACTTTATGCATCATTTTAAGGGTGGATGACGAAGACCATTTATTTCTTTAGTGAATACGAGAAAGGAAAAGAAAGAAAAGAATCAGAAATGGGGGCTTCAGTGATCAAGAGTTAGAGTCTGAGCTTCATGAGAGATTCAGTGATGTTTGTGGAACTGATGACTCAGACATCTGCCTAGTCTTGCCAATGTATGTTTTGTGACAACACATGCCGATAATGCTATATATGAAGTTTGGAGAGAAAAAGTGAAGACTTCCTTATCTAGAAAAGTTGAATGTGATCTGGTTAGTCTTCAGTAAGATTTTGCAACAAGTCAACCACAAGGCACCATGCCCTATGGCTCCAGCTAAAGAATGACTACATATACTGGATAAAGAATTCCACCCAACATTCACTATAAATAATGTACAACAAAAGTAGTTACAACTAACCTTCAGGGTGACTAGCAGTGTGACAGTTTCAACGGAATAATAGCCTCTGTCCACATAATCTCCCATGAACAGGTAGTTTGTGTCTGGAGACCTGCCACCAATGCGGAAGAGCTCCATTAAATCATGAAACTGCCCATGTACATCACCACACACAGTCACTGGACATTTCACCTCTTGAACATTTGATTCCTTGGACAAAATCTCCTTGGCCTGCGATAAATAGTAAGCAAATGTACAAAGAACAAATTTACGTTATTCAACTAGCTATCTAAAACATGATTTCTTCTAAAATTGTCACATGTTAACTTTATATTTCCATGTCATCATCCTGTACACTCATGAGGCAAAATGCCACACTGTGTCTGCCACTGGTATTCTATCACGTTTCAGTTCAAATAATGGGGGCCAAGATGCCCACCAGCCCTGGAACTGTGGGCAGTCAGTTACACATAGCTGACTATGTACATCAGGATCAACTAACAACACTAATTCTAACATACTCCACTTCCCAGTAGTGCCCCTGGAAGCAGACTAACCAATCTGCAAGTAACTTCAGCAGAAGAGGTATATTTACAGCATTCGGAAAAAAATCACAAACAATCAACAAATTATCAAAACCAATCTCAGATAGCCTTCTTGGCCATGTGCACCAGCATTTGGTTTCTCATGGCAAGGCACTGTGCCAAGGAGTATGGGTTCGATCCTGCTTCGGGCCATATACCTCTGCTTTTTTTTTTCTGTTCATTGTGCTTTTTTTTCTGAGTGCTGTAAACGTACCTCTCCCTTGAAATTATTCGCTGACCTTTATTTCGCTTTCCTGGAAGTTTCCCTCCATAATAATATTCATTTATTATTATTTTTCTCCAAACCAATAAGATCAAGTGAGTCCTAATCAGAGAGAGAAGACAACCCAGTACTGCAAAAATGCCACGAAGAAAACAATGAGTCTGAGTCTGGCTAAAAGGTAGATATTTCAGCCTGCCATAAACCTAGCAACAACACACATTCACCTACTTAACATTCTTGATAATGAGAAATAGTCATCAAATATATCTATCTTTAGTTCAGGAGCCACAATAGCTTAATGGTTAGTGGACTGGACTACAGAAAAAGTGCAGGTTCGATCCTGATCAACGGCTTTCTGGTTCACCCAGCTTAAATGGGACCTGATTTTTTTTATGGGAAAATAAAGGGGCACAAGCGTAATACCGACCACATTTCCCCAAAAATCATATGCCGAAGGCCTATAAAAATTATGTTCACTAATACCATATTCCCTATATGCCACTTGGCATGACAGGGCTCTTTACTTCTCTTTTTATGTCCTTTGCCTGAAGTATTGTCTATATCTACAATGCCGTTTCCCGTTTAAATTTTACTATTTTTTGCAATTCTTGTAGAGGCCCATATAGTTTTGTCAATACTGTTGTATCTTTGGGCCAATGGGTTTTCCTCAGTCTACTACATTCAGTACAGTCTTCAAGTATGTGTTCAGCAATTTGGGGCACCTGTCTAAATGTACATGTAGTTGAGGTGCCAATCTTCAATTTTGTATACTTGTGACTGTGAAGTTGATTATTCTGAGGCATATAATGAGAACTTGTTCCCATATATTCATATTATGAAAGGCATCTTGATTTGGGGCTTGTGGTCTTCTGATTGATTTGATTATCTGTTTCTACTGATGGTATGTAACTGGTGCATCTGGTTGTGTGCCTGTTGCATGTTTCTTTGCCAGCTGATTTGCTTTCTCGTTTCCTGGAATCCCACAGTGAGATATGATCCACTACAGGGCAACCTTCTGATGTTTACAGGGTTCAGTCAATAAGAAGTCTGAAGATGTAGAAATTTTCTGGATTGTAATGCCTGGAGTTCTGTTCTTGCACCTGTCAAAAAACACTACAGGTTCTGGGCTAAGATTACTGTTCATCGGTTTTCTATTGTCAACTTTATTATTGCTTGGATTTCTGCATTGTAATTGTGACTACATTTCCCTATTGCTATGTAAATCATATCCCTGGTGTCATTTCAGTACTCTATGTATGCACCTGCTCCCCCATTCTTCGCTGTAGTATAAAGACAGAAGCTCAACTTATGCAAACTAAATAACTGTTTTAAATATTGAAATTCATTTGAGCACATACACAAAAATAACTTGCACAATAAATTAGTGATTCTGACTGATGCACTGTCAGTACTATCAGCTCTAAAAAGCCCCAAGAACAATGAACTAGATGACTTGAGAACAACCCTAGACCAACTATGCAATAACTTCCAGAGAGTAGTCATTCAGTGGATACCATCACACTGTAATATATACAGGAACGAACGCGCAAATAAATTAGCTAAAGAGGGAGGGAGATTACCACAAGAGAACCATCCGCTCAGTTATGATGAAGTCAAATCCATCCTCAAAGGTCAGTTCCATGAAAAATGGAAACGAGAACACTCAAAGCATAACGAGAGTGACAGATACCACCAACTATCAAGGAGGGATCAAGTCATCATATTTCGCCTACGCACTGGCCACAATAGAATGGGAAATCACATGTTCACCAAATTCAAAATAGGTACAACCAGCCTATGCCACTGTGCACTGGACAATATGACTACAAAGTTCTACAGGATTGCCCCCAGTACACAGACCTGAGAAGAGCAATGTGGTCCATGTCCACCTCCCTGGAAGAGAAACTATATGGGGCAATCGATTCCCTTAAACAGGCAGCTGACTTCATGAGAGAGTCTGGAATCCTACTCTGATTGGGTCTTGATGAGAGAGAGAGAGAGAGAGAGAGAGAGAGAGAGAGAGAGAGAGAGAGATTTGAGCACATTGTGTTTTTTAAAAAAGAATATAAATTATCATATATATGATAATGAACTTATATATATATATATATATCTATTGACCTTTCGAGCCGTAACCGGCCCATAGAGCGTAGACCAAGATACACCTTCTCCTATATGAATTTTTGTTCTAGCAGTTTTCTTTTAAAGATATTTTATCAAATCTCGCCATCTGTCTCTGTTTTGTGCAAGCAGTTCTATCTCATTGAGGGAGCCAATTCCTGCTGCTCTGCCTCTCTCATCAATGTTCTTCTCAGTGTCTCCTGGGTCTTCCTCTTTTTCTTTTACCTGTTGTTTCCCATATGAGGGCTTGCTTTGCTATTCGATTATTATCTCTTCTCATCACATGTCCAACGTATGACCATCGTCTTTTCTTTATTACTGAAGATATTAGTGGTTGATTGGCGATTTCTCTAATTTCCTCGTTTGTTTTGAATTCGTTCCATTCTATACCAAGTATTTTCCTTAGACATTTATTTTCGAATGCGTTCAACTTTGTTTCTATATCTCTTGTTGTTTTCCAGCTTTCACACGCATACGTAAGGGTTGATAGTACATTTGATTTGAATAGCCTAAGTTTTGTGTTTGTGCTAATGAGTTTTGAGTTCCACAACTTTTCAAGGCTTCTGAAAGACATTGCTGCTTTAGCCAGTCTGATTCTAATTTCTTTGCTCGTATCCCCTTCTCGATCAATGTGACTTCCAAGACAGATAAAGTGATCGATCTCTTCTACTGGTTTGTTTTCCATGTATATTTTGTCACTTGTTGGAATTAAACTTTTCATGACTTTAAGTCTTTTCATGATTGACCTCAAGCCCAATTTTGCTGGCTATTGATGATAGTTCATTTGTGTTTTCCTGCATCGTTTTTATCTGACTGCTGATGAGAACTATGTCATCAGCAAAGTCGAGGTCCTCCAAATGGTCTCCTTGTATCCATTCGATGCCTTATATATATATATATAAGTTCGGCAAGAAAAGATAAAGGAGCTTATATAGGCATTGGCAGAGAAAGCAGAGACAGCTGCAATTACAGGAGACAGCAGAACTCTTTATACTGTACAAAAGTTGCTGACAAACACCTATACATCCTGGTTCAATGCTAACAACAAAAGCAGACATAAAAGCACATTGGGTCGAACACTTCAAAGAAATTCTTAACCATCCACTACCCCACAATTTAATAGATTTTGAAGCTGAAACACCAGCAGCAGAATTAGATATAAATTTAGATGACTTCACCTTGAGCGAAATTGAGACCTTAAAATGTATGGACAACAATAAAGGCTGCTGGCAAGGATAAGTTAACATCTTAGATCCTCAGGGCAATTGATAGCCATAATTTAATACACCTCCAGAAAATGTTCAACATCATTTGGAAAGCAGAGAAGGTGCCTCATAAATGGAAAAAAGGAATCATTGTTAAGATTCCAAAAAAGGGCAATCTCAGAGATTGTAACAACTGGAGAGGTGTGACACTTTTGTCAGTTGTTTCAAAGTTATTCTGCAAAATCATCATGAATAGAATAAAGGATTCAATAGATACAGTAATGCATGAAGAACAAGCTGGGTTTAGAAAAGGGAAATCTTGATTTGGGACGACTTAAGAGAAGCAGTTTTATCCGCCAAGCCAAGCATATTTGTAGACAAACACCAGACATGCCAAGAGTTGTTAACCACTACTGCTCATACCAGAACAGACTCCCTAGACATAGAATCAGGATTATCAATACAGATACGGACAGAAGTGAAAGGAATAGTTGACAAAGAGGAACAGAATAGTCTACAGTGTAAAACAATAACTCTCAGTTTCATGGATGAAAGAATACCCAAAAGACCTATGGATTCGTGTGTACACAGATGGATCAGCACAGAATGCGGTTAAGAATGGGGGAGCAGGTGGGTACATAGAGTACCCAAATAACACTAGGGATATGGATAAAACAGCAACAGGGAAATATTGTCACAATTATGATGCAGAAATCCAAGCAATAAAGTTGACAATAGAAAAACTGCTGAACAGTAATCTTAGCCCACAGCCTGTAGTGTTTTTGACAGATGCAAGATCGGTACTCCAGGCACTACAATCCAGAAAATCACCACATCTGCAGACATTACTGAATGAACTCTGCAGGCACCACAGGGTTGCCCTGCAGTAGATCACATCTCACTGTGGAATACCAGGAAATGAGAAAGCAGATCAGTTAGCAATGCCCTATGGGCGCGGCTACGGCTCAAAAGGTCAATATATATATATATATATATATATATATATATATATATATATATATATATATATTTCCCGTGTTACTGGGGTGTCATTATGAAGAAAGTAAAGAATAGTGATCTTCCACGCATGTCGTAAGAGGCAACTAAGTAGGTTGATCGATGGCTTGACAAGCTGTCATTGTAAAAAGTATTGTTATGGAAACAGAGCCATAGATTTAGAAGCAGTGATTTCGGCACGCAAGGTTTCTGTTTTTGAGATTGTGGTTCTGCCCTATGTGCCGTCTTCGGCTCAAAAGGCGAATAGATATATACATATATATATATATATATTTAGTTATTTAGATACACAGTAGAATACAGGTCTACCTGCCCTATTTAAAGGATAACAAAAGTACAAACTTGTTCTCTCTCTTCTTTGGCTACAGACATACTAACCAGTAGCTGGTTTATCTTGAACAAAAGAGCAAAAATGAACTTCATGAAGTCCACAAGCAATCTCTTGCGAGGGGCCTCATGTCTAGCCTATACCATAACCATCAATTACTGCATCTAGTGACCTCTGCCAGGCTGACTTTGGTCTGTCTCTCTTTCACATTCCTCAGAGGCCCACTGCATGGTAGTTATCGTGATTATTTCTGGTTCTCTTCAAAGCACAAGACTATCCAACACTTCTTCCTTTCAGCTCCCTATGGAGCATAGATCTTTAACGAACCTTTTCCAAGTGCTCTGTTTCTTGCTATTCCATGTCTGCCCCATCCTCTTCATCTCGGCTTCCACCTGCCTTCAAAAATATTTTGGTTTTCCTCTGGCTCCCTGTTTCAAACTAATTATCGTAAGTCCCTATCAGTATCTCTGACTGATTCTGCCTAACTTGTCTTCCGTGAGTATCTCTATATATACAGTATTCTATACACTGGTCTATGTGCCTTCACTCCTAATATGACTGGAAGTTGTTAAAGTGTCAACAGTGTTTCATATAACCGCCTGGCCGAAAGTTAGTCTATGGAATTAAAAGTATCACACATCTGTTGTTTCCTGTTTCCCCTGCGATCTGGATTGCCGACCAGAAATTGCTAAACTTTCATCTCCGACATCTCGTCACTTAGCTGGATGTTATCTCCTATGGTCTATATTTCTGACCAGAATTTGAAACATGTTAAACTTTTGTTCACTTGTGATGTTGAAATAGTGGATAACTAGGGGTGTTAGAAGGAGAGGCTATTAGGGGCGCAAAAGGTGAAGGCGAGGGATAGTCATAAACAAGTAGCAACTCGTGGTCCACGTGAAATAACATGAGTGGGTGAGCATCTCGAAAAACATGAGGTTTGAAAGCGAGACAAAGATTCAGTTAGAGAATTTTAGTTGGTTGGGACAGTCATTCGAGTGATGTGTGAGAAGCTATGCGGACGGATTTGTCATGTTTGACAACCCGGTACCGAGGGCTATGTTAGGTAGGAAAAAGGAACAGAATGTTAGAAATTAGCTTTCAATGCAGGAATGACAGTAAGTAAGGAAACGTGTGATAGAGATAGAAGAGTATTTCATGGACTTAAGAACTGTGCTAGAAATAGTTGTGATTAATTCAATAATGTGTGTGTAGAGTAGGGGAATTAATTAGAGTCTAGTAGTGCAAAGAGGACAGTAGTAGGAACTCGGTAGAGTTCATATTGTGCTCAGAGAATTAGGAAGAACAAGTGTGTTCTTACCAGTATTGGCTAAATGTAAGCCGTATAAGGAATTTATGAGGAACTGGGTATGTTCCATATACTATGTAGAGACGGTAGAGAGCAGGATTGTTCTTACTGGTCTTAGGCTGAATGTAAGCCGCATAGAGAGATTATTTGATGAATTTAGTAGATTCAATTTTGTGGGACAATATTGAATATAGAGACTTAGAGAATAGGAATTGTTCTGACCATTAGCAGGCTGTGTATCAGCCATAAAGAGACAGTTGATGAATTCAATAGAGTCGACATTGTGTGTCAATGTTGAATATAGAGACGTTAGAGAGCAGACATTGTTCTAACCATTAGCAGGCTGTGTGTCAGCCATAAAGAGACAGTTGATGAATCCAATAAATTCAACATTGTGTGTCAATGTGAAATATAGCGATTTTAGAGAACAGGAAGTGTTCTGACCATAAGCGGGCTGAATGTAAGCCACAGAGAATATTATTTTGATGAACGCAGTAGGTTCAATGAGTTGTGCAAATAGTGTGGAGTATAGGGTGGCGCTGGGCCACTAATAAATTAACTAATTAGTCCTAAGGCGTGTTTCCCAGAGGAGACACACAAGCCAGGGAGTAGATGTGAATTCTGTACTTGAATAGTGTAGGACGTATGAGTGAATGACAATAATGTATTTGTCATACCATGCCATCGTGGGAAAGTGCAGTAAAATAAAGCAATATATGTTTTGTTTACGAGTGTCACTTCAGTCATTCCTGTTGTCACGTCCATCGTTATAGGGTTGCTGTATTCTGTCCCCGTGATGAACGGACGGGGGTGTCGCAGGCCATCAATAACACAACGCGAAGTCAAGAGGAATTTGAGCACGGGCCAGCAGGATGGGAAAGCAGAGGAATTCTGTCCATCCTGTCCAGTAGAACACCAGGCCGGGCTCACGTCATTACGAGCCTTGCCACTATTGCAGAGCAGAACGTCAGGTTGGGCACAGATCTATACGAGCCTTACCTTTGTCAGACGCAATTGGTCTGAACACGATCACAGAGTAGGGAAGCTTTGTCGAGCTGAAAGGGCACAATCGGTCCTAACGTGTGAGCTCAGATATCTCACATAGTTCACGGAGTTCTTTCCCGATCAAGTAAACGGGGACGATCTTTCGGCGGCTGAGCAAGTGCCGTCGAGAGGTATCAGTGATTCGAGGTTCAGTATCTTATCAACACCTCACTCGTCGTCCTAATGTCAAAGCAGTTTTTCTTTTTACAATGTCAGGAAGTGTTTAGCGTTCCGCTGCAACACTACACCCATCCCAGTACATCTCCCCATACCAAATACTATTTCATCACAAGAACATTAAAAAATTGGACGCTGCTCAGGATAGCATCAATCAAATATGTTATCTCATTTACTGGACATCATTTTAATTAATCATGTCCTTTTTGGGAGCATAAGCCACAGACAAGTTCTATCCTTTACCATTACTACTTTATTATTTAATTTGTATTATTATCATTGTATTGTTTTTTTAACTAAATTAATAATAAACACTCACCTTTTCGCAAAGAGTTTTAACTTGATTTTCTGACAATTGTTTGCAGTCATTAAGCTGTTCAATCCACTGATCCAGCTCTTTGGCGGTTGCTCTGTCTTCTACGAAACTCATCATGCCAGTTGCAATTGTCATTCAGTGCTACTAAATATCCCAGCAATCTGTGGCTGAGAGAGCACTTTCCTAGAATACTACTTATTATACTTTACTTATAAATCTAAACTGGAAGCTAATTTGATTTAAGTAGAATAGTTAGTATAGTTTAAACATTACATTTTGCTCTGACGAATTATCCTGTTTAAACAAAAATGGAAAAAAAGAATTAATGTAATTTGTAATTATAAAATTATTGAAATTTTTCAATTACTAAACTAAACTACTGTACTCAAATAACTAAGAAGAGAAGTACTAACTTACAAACTAAATACACAAAAAAGCTATCTGGCTATACTATTATAAATCAGTTTCCTCATGCCATGTTTTCATTGATTTTTATACCTGCATCATCAACATAGGCACTGAAATCATTGAATATTGATTAATAATATAATGAATGTTATGGTGCTGGTGGTTTCCATGACCAATCCAAATCAAACTATACTATCAAATTTTCAAAGAAGACTAACTTAAATTACAAAGACATATTTTTTTATTTGGGTGTGATCATGTTGTAGACACTTACGCCACTTACGGCAGCATGAATGAATGACAGGCAGACCAAATCAATTTCATCAGAATATAATGATAATCAACCATGTCATACTGTCACTGACATGTCAGAGTCATAAAAATTAATTAAATGCATGCCTTGGACTGGCCCTTGAGGGGAGGTGGGGAACGACACAACCAAACCTTCCATGATAATCTGTCTGTAACTAACTTAGAAAAGAAACGAACTATCTTCACAATTGTAATAATGTAAATGTTAACTTTAGAGCAGTTGTTTGAGTTTGAGTATGAGTAATTTATTTTTAATTTAAAGTTACATTATAAAATAAAATTTAATAAATCTCTACTGTGAGTCTGTAGTGTCGTGTAACATAAAAAGTGTAAAAAAAAAAAAAACCAGAAAGTAAAGTTAGAAGAATAAGACTTTTATTAGATTTAGAAGTACTAGTTTCTAAAAACAAGTAAAGTTAAGAGTTAAGTAGTAAGAAGATACTAACTGTAAACTGTAACTGTAAGTAGAAGTAGCGTAGTCACGTAGTGTTTAGTTAGTCGTTTAAAAAAAAAAAAAAATCCCGCCGCCTTTTATCATCTTATTTTATTTTATGACAAAAATACATTTCTACAAATTGTGAGTGATGGGTTTGAGTTCGTCGGAATTTCTCAACTAAGCAATTATTGCACTAAATTACTCCAGAAAGCAACCATTAAATTTAATAAGACATACTTGTGTATAAAATATGATCATGACACAAAATAAAATGGCCGCCGACATCGACTAAACTCCACTGGACGGTAGGAGGTCTTCTTAGCTTCTACTACACATTAGTACAATTTTATAACAAAATAACTCATATTAGTAATTACATTGCACACAAAAACACCACAATTTCAATTATTGTTGCCTACAGCTTTGCAAATAGTGTTGATCAATCATATTTTCACCGATATTTGAACATTGTTCCCAGATATTCACTTCTGAATTCGCGATGCCGACAACTTCTCTTTTTTTTACTAAGGAGCGCCACCTGGTGGGGTGAAGAAATGACGTGTCCGGTGAAGAGTCGTGATGTTGACTAATGCCTTTTTAGACCGGTGATCGTTTCGTTAACATGAAGAAAAAAAAAGCATCAAAAAATTAAAAAATAAGCTTTTAATTTTTTTTTCCATTAATATCCTTTAGGAGCATTAAACGGCGCGATTCAAACTATGCAGACAATGACAAATAGCACTATGATGTGCCATACCGGTTGGCTGAGGTCATCATGTCCTTCCACAAGAATCTATTTATAGTGTATCGTATCAATTAAGTTGACCGCTTTCCGTGCCATGATACAAAAACTATCTATATAGCATATCTTCTCTTTGTCGCCCGCGATCTCTCTTTCCCTATATTTTGCAATTTGTAGTCAATAATTTCAACTTTTCTCTTCTTGTGATGTTTCCGAAAAATGTCGATTGTATCTTTCTGATGTGTTTTTTTTTTAAGAGTTCCCTTGTGTTGGCCTCTTTGAGAATTTCCTCGTTGGTCTTTTTTAGCTGTTCAGGGAACTCTCAACATTCATGACAAATATATATTAATATAATGTTTTTAATAACGAACGAATTATTTACATTGGATCTCTATTTTTTAACACTGATGTAACACTACAGCTAAAAACAAATGTAGTTTTAACTACAATTTTGTAATGGCATATATTGTGTGTGTGCGTGCGTGCGTGTGTGTATGTGTGTGTGTGTGGGCCGCAATAGCTTAGTGGTTAGTGAACTGGACTACAAAGGACAAGAGGTAGGGTTCAATCCCAACCGACGGCTACGGTTCACCCAGCCTTTAATGGTGCCAGATTTTTTTTCTGGGAAAGTAAAGCGGCACGGGCGTAATACCGTCCACATTACCCTAAAATCATGTGCCGAAGGTCTATAAAATTTATGGTCACTAACACCATATTCCCTATACGCCACTTGGCGTGGGTACTTTACTTTTTTTATATATATATATATATATATATATTATGTATATGGCACTTTTTGGAGTGGGGGTGGTGACTGGTTGGTCTCGAGGCAAGACGAGAGGTTGTGGGTTCAAATGCTGGCTGCACCGGTTGGGATTTTTATTTTTGATTTCTCTCTGCGGCAACCACCCCTGGTCTCAGCAGCGAGGCCGGCTTGAAACGTCAATTACTCGTCGACGGAAAAATATAACTCCGAAGTCGAAGTTATCTGCCTGTGCGGCAAGGAACCCCTGTGCACAGGCAGTTAACTTCGGCTGCCCATGAAAAGAAAAAAAAGATTAACACGCAAAATTATGTTCCTAGTCTATAGGGACTTCGTCAGAGGTAAAAAGCTGGCGAAAGAAAAAAAAATATGTCCTTTCGCTGCCAATGTTTGACAAAAACACTCGGCCACAGAATGAACAAGTCAGGCCACTGATCCATAGAGTTTCCATCTTTTTTCATGAATCTTTTCTCTTCCATGTTTTGCCATAGTACAGCCTCAATTGATGTAATGCCAAATTTAAACAGGCTTTTCATGATGTGCGATCTCTTGTCAGATGTTCCCAGTCATTTTGTACAGATGAAGGCGTCATTCAAAGATGATTTACAATATCTCTATAGCGTAGTTTAGGTCTGCCGATTTGTCTTTTTCCGTGTATTAGTTCACTATATAGTATTTTTTAGGAATGCGGTTTTCTTCCATTCGCTGGACGAATTCCAGCCATCTTGACCTTCGGCTACTACGCACTAACATGATTGTTAGGTTCCTGGGAATTGAGTTATTAGCGGGTCATCATCTTTGCACTCCGAACATGTCCATAGGTGCTCAGATCCCCCTCCTAAGCAGGTCCCGCAGTGTCCAGCGACTGACGACTCCAGTTATATGTTGGTTGATAAGTCTTCTTACACGGCCACTAAATTTCTCATTTTTGACTGTGCCCATCTTAACTCCCATTTCCATCATCCGAAGAAGTGACGAGGATCTGTGTTTGAGGAAGTCCTGTGCTCTTCCCACATCTCGGAGGGCATTGATGATGTCCGCCCGATCCATTGGCTGCCCGTCCTCAACGACAGCGCAGCTAGCCGATCTGTCCGCTCTTTCAATTCCCGTACTTCCCGCATGTCAAGGGGCATAGACAAAGGTGACCTTACGTATTTTGGACTTCTGCAACGACTCTACCCATTGCATGCGTACAGAGCCCGCCTCCACTTTTTTTTATCATGCTCATCAAATCACTCAGTATACATGCGTGGGTGTAGTCTTGTGACTCTAACCATTTGAATGCCTTGGTTACTGCCATCACTTCCATTGTCATGCTACTCGTGGTCATGACGTATGCACCACTGTCTTCTTTGACTATTCTGCCTGCCGAGCGTGCTGTAAATGCCCACGTACTTCTTTGGTGTCGTCTTACAGATCCGTCCGTATAGATGACTGCCTCTTTCTCATCGGTGTTATCGCAGATGAGACCGTTGACCTCAGCATTAACCACGACCGGGTTCTGTTCCCTACTTTTCGTGTCGAGTGTGACAATACACGAGAAAGTCCCCTTGAATGGCGTAGGCACCGGTATCCACTCCACACCAACGCTGATATTGATGAGCCAACAGACCTGTTTGATGACATCCTCTGCTCGGCCCACCCATGATTTGCCTCTTTTTAGCCTGGCACCTTTCCCTGTGTTGAGCTCATGGTGCAATGGATGCTCTTTATCTGTACTAATCTTCAGGTATGCTCGTGCTCTCCAGATCTTGATTCTGTCATCCTTGGTTGGAAAGTCAAGAAGATACCTCATTTCTACACAGGGAGTGTCCCTCGTACATCCCAGGATAATGCGCATAGCTTCATTTTGTATTTTCTCCAGCCTATCAATTTGAGTTGTACTGGCAGTAAGAATTGACAGGCATACTCGATTGGTGCGAGGATTAATCCCTGGAACAGAAGAGTAAGTAGCCTCTTCTCGATGTTGGCAGCTGCCATGACCTTCAAGGCGGCTAATTCTTTACAGGATTTTGTTATCACATAGTTGACGTGGTCCCGAAAACACAGGCTGCGACCAAACTTAACTCCAAGGTATGTTATCAACTTGTCCCTGTTCACCTCATCAGCTCCCATTCGTACTACCGGTGGGTCGTATTAACGATATGATTGTTAAAGGAGAACCATGAAACTGATGCTTTATTAGGATTAACCAAGGCACCTGAACCCCACACCAGGAAGAAATGCGATCGAGTTCGTCTTGCATTGTGGAGGCGATTCCCCGTCTGTCTCTTCCCTGTCGATATACCAGAATATCTTCAGCAAAAGTCATAGTTCTTTCCCTCCCATCCAGTTGTTGTTCCGTGATCGTTATTGTGTACACGTTAAATAGAAATAGTGACAACGGTGAGCCTTGTGGTAGCCCTGGACAAATGGATGTTGGCTCGGAAGACCAACTTCTACATCTGAGTATCACCTTCCTCTGAAACAGCGCCGCGGCGATCCATCTATTGAGGAAGGGGTGCACCATCAGTTTGAGGAGCATATGCATGAGGTATTCAAATGGTACCCTGTTGTATGCATCCTTCAGATCTATAGCAGCAGTACATGTCTCCTCTCGTCTGTGGAAGCCTTCAAAGACGTTACAGACAAAGACTGCCGCATTGAGCCATGTCTCTTTGTTATATCTATAACCTCCGAGTGTGGGTGGGAATGCGCGTTTCTGTTCAAGGTGACAGGTGAGGACACGGGCAACTATTTTCTCCAGCAGCTTGCCCGCAGTGTTCTGCATGGTGATGATTCTGTAGGTACTTATCTGAGAATGGTCCTTGTTTGGCTTCGGTAGCGGTAGTAAGTAGCTGTGCAGCCACTCCTCCTTAATCTGGCCACTCCGAATGTTGCATTAAACTCATTGGCCAGTTTTGTCAAGTCGTCGTCAGCTAAATCGCCTATGTCATCGTACCGAACACCATCTGGACCTGGAGCAGTGTTGTGTGACCTTTTAAGTGTTGTCCGAATGGTATCGGTTGTGATTGTGAGATCTTCTTCCAGCACTACATCATTACACAATTTTGACAGCGATCCCCGTATCCTCATCCTTACAGCCTCATTTCTTTGGTCCGTCTGCTCAATGTAGCGGGCAAGCAGGGCCTTCCCTTTGCTCTCATCAGATTTGTGCCATATCCGGCCAGTGCTCTGAAAGTTTGGTATGCCTCTGTGTCGTGTTGTGTCATTCACGCTCTGATAAAGGCGCCAGAATGTGGCTAGCGATTTTTTTGAGCACACTTTTCTACAGAAGTCATCCCATTTGGCATCCTTAGCCTGCTTAGTACATAGTTTAAAGTGCTTCATTTTTTTGGTCGACCTCTTCTTTCAGACGCTTCAAGAGCTCAGGTTGCGTTCTTCCATTCTTTCTGGCTTTCTGCCATGTCTTTGCCGTTTGTCTCTTGTACCGCCAAGCTTTCTCTACTTCTACGTTCCACCAGGGTGGCTACGTCCATCTCTCCTGCTTCCTACGAGGGGCGCTCTGTTTCCTATGTCTGATTTTGGTAATGACGTCCTGGTTTGTTTTCTCGTAGTGGAATGTGTGGAGTATTCCTTTCTGCTTTTCACAATTAGGAGGACACATGGATAGTGATCACTTCCGTGGAACCCCAGTGCATTCCACCTGCAAACCGGTGCGAAGGTGGAAGACACCAGTGCCAGGTCTATGACACTATCAGAGTCCCCGGTTCGAGTGGCCATTCTTGTTGCCCTTCCATCATTCAAGCACACTAAATCGACTGACACTAGTGCGTTCTCTAGGTCTTCTCCCTGCTTGTTGGTTATGAAGCTACCCCACTGGTTGCCTCTAGCATTAAAGTCTCCGCAGAAAATGACGTTCTCTTCATCGAACTCGAAGAGATTCTGCCATTGTTGAGTGTCCACCTTCCCATTACAGGCACACACATTTACAATACGAAATGAACTGGGGTCTGCACCCTAACCGCATGTACCTGCAATTCTGCACTGTCCCACGCAGACATATCAACCTCAGCTGCCCATATGTTGCGCACAAGGATGGCCTGCCCAAGGTGTCGCCTATTGTAGAAACAATGAAATCCAGGAGTACATACTGTCCTGTCACCAAGAAGAGTTTCTTGCAAAATCATTATATCGGCACCGCACAGAAGCTTATCAAGAATGGGCCGTCCTTGATTTATGGACCCACAATTCAATATGTAACGCGCACATACTTTAGGCCTAGCCTCTCACACCTCGACATTTTAACGTCACCTCTCTTACCTTTTCGTGTTTTCCTTCTTCGATGTTGTCGTTTGGGATACTTACTGTTGTCATAGTCACGTAGATGATTTTGTCGTTGAACTTCGATGCTGTGGATGGTCTAGATTCACGTGCACTCACTCAGTCGCACGGTCCAGAACCCGTTTCCACGTTATAGACTGGACAACTCCAGTAATCGCTCTGCAGCACCCGGATACACTGTGAGCTTTCACAAATTAAATGAATTATCCGTCCTTGACGACAGACCGGCGAAAACTAGCCTCCATTTTGTCACGCGTTCAATAGCGCATTCAACAACAAATATGAGTATAAGTGATTAAATAAGGAAATTGCAACAAAATGCGATGAATCAAAGAAGCATAGTGATTTACATCAAATAGAAAGCGCGTACATTCACATGATCCCTTCAAATATCAATAAAAACAAATAAACAGAAAAGTTCACTGGAAATCAGCACTTATCTGTGAGTCCTCTGAAGAAGCCAGCGAACAGGGCGCCATATCCCCCGGAAGTTCAACATGTCTGAGCATGTAGCAGGACTGTTAAGCTGGTATTTTGTGTTTTCCATGAGGAGACATATCAGATGGGCCCAAGGGTTTTGGTATTGTTTGGTACAGTACTGGGTCTCTAGTTGCCAGTTTATTGAAGATTGCAGCGAAGTTACTCCTCTTTAGTCGTACTATTCCGTAACCAGTTATTCTTTGGTGCATGTGGTGGCTAAGGAGCCTTCTATATTTCTCCGCTTGTTGCAATACTTTAGTGACCCGTCTTCATCTAAGGGTTGTAAATCTATTACTGTTTCTAGAGTCTTGATAGGTGTAGATTGCATAGCACCAGTGATGATACTGGCAGCTTGGTTCTGTGTTCTGTTAATTTTGCTAAGGTGTGATTTGGAAGCCATAGCCCAGGCTGTGACTCCATACTCTAGAGCTGGTCTAACTCTTCCGACGTATAGTTGTTTCAAGATATCGCTACTGCTCCCCAATCCGTTCCTGCCAATTTCTTCATAATATTTGATCGTTTTCTGTCTATCTGATTTTCCAAGTCATTCTGCGATTAATGGTGACGTCAAGATAAGTTGAGTTTTTGTCAATAGGAAGTGTATGGTCCTTTATCTTCAAGTTTGCAGAGAGTGTGTTTCTTGATAGGCTGAAATTTGTGTATGTAGTTTTTTTTCCGTTAATTGGTAATAACCAGGTGTTCGTCCATTTTTCAAGTTCTCCTAGGGCATCTTGCATCCTGGATCCAGCCACCGACATACTTTCCTCGCGAGCCTATAACGCCAGACCATCTGCGTAAATTGCTGAGTGTATTCTGTGTGAATGTACAGTACGATGTCATTCATGAAAATTAAAAAGAGTGTTGGGGACAGGACTCCGCCTTGTGGGACACCTTGTTCGATAGAGACCTTCTTACTTAGTTGCCCATGTACTTGTACTCTGGCCGTTCTATCCTGAAGGTATTGAGAGACCCAATTGAATAAACGGCCTTGAAAACCAAGTCTGAAAAGCTTTTTCTTTAAACCTTCTCTCATACCCTATCAAAAGCCTTCTCCATGTCGACCTACACTGCCAGTGTGTGTTTCTTTTCTTGTAGAGCATCTTCTATTTCCTGTGCGATGTAGGTGATCAGGTCTTCAGTTGATCTGTGCTGACGGAAGCCACTTTGTTGTGGTATGATTTGTTGTTCTGTCTCAAATGCCACATAAGTCTTCTGTTAACCAGCCTTTCCATGAGTTTACTCAGCAGCTCAGTAAGTTAATTGGTCTGTAGCTACTTGGGTCTAGTGGGTCTTTTCCATGTTTGAGGATGGACAATAGCTTCTTTCCAGATTGCCGGCACATGACCTCTCTTCCAGCTAGCATTTATTATCCTTAGAAGCTGGCCCTTGGTTTTTGTCCCAGGTTTTATGAGTATTTCGTTGGAGATTCCATCTTTACCAGGGGAACTTTTGAGCTTCAATCCTTTAAGGGCAACATCTAATTCAGTTGGGGTAAAGATGGTCATCTGATGCTCTTCTGGTGCTAAAGGCATATGTTTTGCATCTGGTTTTCCCGTCTTGCAGCTTTCTGTTTGTCTATTGGAATGTTTATTCTAAAATGTTTTTGTAAGTCTCTATCAGTAGATTTGCTGCCCTTTTGCCTGTGAGGATGTTCTGATTGTGTGCTAATGTTATTGAAGGTCGGCAGTTGTTTTCCATGCTCAGAGCTTTCGTAAGTTTCCATAGTTTGTGACCGTTTTGTCTAGATTAAGGCTCTCTGTTTTGTCTATCCAGCTCTCTTTTGCTGATATCATGACCTCTTTTCTGTATTTGGCAGAGGCTGCTTTAAAGGCAATGTTGCTCACTGTGCTTTGTGATGTTTCAGCTAGTTCTCTGGCAGTCCATTTCCTCTTCTAGTCTTTGTATTTCCTTGCTCCAGTATGGCTTGTAGTTTCTTCTAGCTCCTCTAGGAATTTATTCTTTAGCAGCTCTCAGGATTTCATTTGTTAACCACTCTATCATATTGACTTTTATTTCGTGGGTGTTGATAGGCGCAGTATAGGTATCAGTGAGCCTGGCAAACATTTCCCAATCTGCTCTTTTATAGTTCCAGCGGGGAAGTGATATTTGCAACTCCTGTTTGTGAGCAAGATCCATTAAAAGTTGACTGGTCTGTGGTGACTATCTCCAAGTTGGTTCAGTACTTTTCTGGTTATTTTGATGGATATGTCTCATGTTGCAAATGCTAGATCGGGAGTTGATGTTGTTTTCATCTTCTTGAGTAGAAGGTTTGGGCGGGGGTGGGGGAGGGGGGGGGGAGTCCTCTCTAGAGTTTATGAGGAATACTTCCAGAATTGAACTTGATTCCTTCTGATCATGCAACACGCACTCTAATCAGTCAACCACCGATGCTCTGTATCATAAATAGTTATCGGAATAACATTGGTTTCTCTCTAAAGAGTGACAAAACGATATTACGCGACCAATCTCTGACAAAGGAAATAAGAAAGAGAGCTCTTTAGTGTTATGCAAAGTCAGTACTGACATATGAAAGTGAACATGGAAAATCTTTCAACAGACAAGAAGATAAAATTGCTGAAGGCTACAGAAATTAGATCTTTGTAGAAAAAAGATAAGAATGATGTGGGCAGTTAAAAAAATATAAAAAGTGCAAAACTCTGACGCATTAAAAGAGACCAAGTGGGGGAAAAAAATACATGTTACAACTACAGGGTATTGCAATAATATTTGTTGACTATGCAAAGAGACATAGACAGCACCTGACAGCAGCATAGCTGGAAGTTGTCAGGCAACCCACAGCTGATAGCTTGCGTCAGGATCGGTGAACCAGAACCATCCAGACCCGGCTCCATCTCTCCACAGTGCCTCTAGTAACAAATTAACCTGTCTAGTCTGGCCAAGCGAGCAGGGAACAAAAAGGGACGACAACCCAGTACTAAAAATGTGCTGAAGTCGGAGGTGTTGGGCCGAAAGGCGCAAATGTCACAGTTATACTGCAAGCCACAACACAATGCAGTCGCCCACTTAACGTCCTTTTAAGGACGGATGATGAAGAGGTGTACTCCTTTTGATCAAGCGAATGCAAGCAAGCAATGAGAGGTAAACAACCGGTTTGTGGCAACTGAAAAATTCGAGGAAATTAAAAGAAAAACAAACTATCAAAGTGATTTCAGACAGTGGTTCCCAAACTGTTGACAGTCACTCTGGCTTTTTTTTCTCCTGGAGATCATATTTCGGCGGCGCCGTTTTGGCAGTTATAAATGTATAAGTCGAGTAAACTCTGAATCTTGTGTGTATAAGTCGAGTAAACTCTGAATCTTGTGTGTATAAGTCGAGTAAACTCTGAATCTTGTGTGTATAAGTCGAGTAAACTCTGAATCTTGTGTGTATAAGTCGAGTAAACTCTGAATCTTGTGTGTATAAGTCGAGTAAACTCTGAATCTTGTGTACATTTATGGACAGGTTACTAACTACTGTAGGTACACAATAGTTTACTAACAATAAAGAAATACAATGATAAAAAAACCTACTACATACTTACGTTAATGCCATTTATACAATTCTTCACTAACACACAGTTACGTATTTCACCTACTCAGAAATGCATCATTATTGAGTGCCGTCTCAGCATCGAAGGTTGGCTACCATGGAGCGCCATTCCACTCTATCTTTTGCTTTGATGGTGCAGATTGTCATAGGCTTTACTTATCCATCTTTTGATGTTACTCGTCCATGTTAGTCTTGGTCTGACTCTTCTACCTTGTATCTTCCCTTCCAAGTCAGAAATTATATAATAGTAATAATTTTTTTTTTTTTTTACAATTTTAAAAACAAAGAAACGCTTTTCATTATTCTATCTATCTATTGACATTTCGAGCCGTAGCTGGCCCATGGGGCGTAGACCAAGATACTCCTTCTTTTATCTACATTTTTATTCTAGCAGTTTTCAGTCCTTGTAAAGATCTTTTATAAAATATCGCCATTTGTCTCTGTTCTGTGCAAGCAGCTCTATTTCATTGAAGGAGTCGATTCCTGCTGCTCTTGCCTCTCTGATCAATGTTCTTCTCAATGTCTCTATGGGTCTTGCTCTTTTCCTCTTACCTGCTGTTTCCCATATTAGGGCTTGCTTTGCTATTCGGTTATTATCTCTCCTCATCACATGTCCAACATATGACCATCGTCTTTTCTTTATTACTGAAGATATTAGTGGTTGATTGGCGATTTCTCTAATTTCCTCGTTTGTTTTGAATTCGTTCCAGACTATATCAAGTATTTTCCTTAGACATTTATTTTCGAATGCGTTCAACTTTGTTTCTATGTCTCTTGTTATTTTCCAGCTCTGACACTCATACGTAAGGGTTGATAGTACATTTGATTTGAATAGCCTAAGTTTTGTGTTTGTGCTGATGAGTTTTGATTTTCACATCTTTTCTAGGCTTCTGAAAGACATTGCTGCTTTAGCTACTCTGATTCTAATTTCTTTACTTGTATCCCTTTCTCGATCAATGTGACTTCCAAGATAGATAGATAATATGATTGATCTTTTCCACTGGTTTGTTTCCCATGTATATTCTGTCATCTGTTGGAATTAAGCTTTTCATGACTTTAGTCTTTTCAAAGACAGAAGTAAGGGTAACAACAAAGAAAAATACATCACCTCAGTGCAAAATAAAGACAAGTGGAACAATATTAAAACAGGTAAATGATTTAAATATTTGGGAACTTTGTTAACCTCAGACGGAAGATGTACAAAAGAGGTGAGACGCAGAATGGCTCAAGCAAAAGCAGCTTTCCAAAAATGAGGAAGATACTATGCAATCAATTTTTGACAATAGAAACAAGAAATATAGTTCTTAAATGTTATGTAGAGCCAGTCTTAACATATGGATATGAATCATGGACAATAGGCCAACAGACAAGAAAATCACTGGAGTCTGTAGAAATGTGGTTTTACAGAAGAATGTTGAGAATACCATGGACAGCTAAGAAGAGTAATGAAAATATTCTGAAAGAGATCAAACTGTCGAGATCGAAAATTGTGGAGAGACATGATCCCCTATATCAGCAGGCCCGGTACTTGATGCTGATGATGAGTCTTTTCATGATTGATCTCAAGCCCATTTTGCTGGCTATTGATGATAGTTCATTTGTATTTTCCTGCATACTTTTTATCTGACTGCTGATGAGGAGTATGTCAACAGCAAAGTCGAGGTCCTCCAAATGGGCTCCTTGTATCTATTCGATGCCTTTGTTACCATTGCAGCATTTCTTCATTATGAAGTCCATAACAACTCCAAATAATAAAGGCGATAAAATACATCATTATTTAACCCCAGTTTCTATTGGGAAATATTCATTCGCGCAGTCCTTCCTCTGTTCGAACTGCACATGTGAAGCCATCATACATGTCTTTAATAATAGTTATTATTTTGTATGGTAAGCCATATTGCTTCAGAATTTTCCACAAAGAATCTCTATGAATACTGTCGATTGCTTTTTTGAAGTCGATGAAGTTAAGCACAAAAGTTTTTCATTATTACAAACAATAAACTGTTTTATTTACTAAAAAAATATTAAGCCTTTGTGGATGCTGTCATACGTGACTCTAGGGAGTCAGCAGCAGAATTGATAAACACAGTAGTGAAAGTGAGTTATGGAGAGGCATAATCACCTACGCCAGCAGGCACAGCGCTCGAAAAAGATAGTGAAGACTATCTTACACGATCTGCCCTATTGGTTGCTAATTCTTGTGGCTGCTGTTCGTTGTCAGTACGTTGTTGTTTTTTTTTTTTTTTTTTTAAGATTCTTTTAAAGATGAAAGAAGAATACGGCAGACCCCCGTGAAAGAGATTGGAGCCTCCTCACGTAACAGTCCAAAGAAAGCCAAGGAGAGAAATTCTAACTACTGTTTTAGGAACGAACTAAAAATAGCCACATGGAATGTTATAACCTTATACCAACAAGGAAAACTATAAAATCTTATGATAGAAGCAGAGCGATTAAACATAGATATTTTAGGCATATCAGAAACAAGATGGAAGGAAAGTGGATACATACAAGACGATAAATATACATTTATATACTCAGGCAACAATACAGAACACCAAAGAGGGGTAGGCATACTAATAAAACGAGAACTACAAAATATATAAATACTCAAGTGACATACAATGATAGGATTATATTAATAAAAATGAAGGCAAAGCCATTTGACATCGCAATACTACAAACATACGCACCTACTCAAGACTATACAGATGAACAAATAGAAGCATACTATGAAGATTTAAATACAGTTATGAAGCAAGTGAAATCTTTAGACATCTTGATTGTAATGGGTGACATGAACGCAAAAGTAGGAAAAGGTAGATATAAGACCATTATAGGAATCATGATTTAGGAAAAAGAAATGACAGAGGAGAAAAATTAATTCAATTTTGTGAAGAAAACAGGCTAATAATATGTAACACATACTTTGAGCAAGAGAAAAGGAAATTATACACATGGAAAAGCCCTGGAGATGGAAGAGGAATCAAATAGATTATATAATGATAAAAGACAGATTTCGGAACAGCGTCAAGAAAGCCAAAACCTATCCAGGAGCAGATTCAGATCACAATCCTGTAATGATTAAATAAAAATCAAATTAAAGAGAAATAAACAAAGTACTAATTCTGCAACAGCAATAGATACAACAGCTTTAAATCAGAAAGATGTGAAAAAAACTTATACTGTACAAGTAAAGAATACATATCAGAGGCTGCTAGAAGAGAAAAGCACCACAGAAGAGAAATCCTGAAGAAAAAGTCACAACCAAATGGCAATGCATAAAAAAAAAACAACATACAAGAATCCTGCATCACCTTACCCAAAAAGGAAAGTAACAAAAAACATAAATGGATAACTGACAACATTTTAGAAAAAATGGAAAAGAGAAGACAAGCGAAAAACACTGCCAAATACAAGGAAATTGATAATGAAATACGAAAAATGTGCAAAAAGGCAAAAGAAGACTGGCTCAACCAAAGATATCTAGAAATCGAAACTATGGAAAGTAAACAAAATTTAAGAGGAATGCACACAGAAATAAAAAGAATGACTAATAAAGACAAAAAGCTGCAGGAAACGGATGTATTGCAAACAAAGAGGGAAGAATACTAACAAACAACAAAGATATAATCGAAAGATGGCAGAATACGTAACAGAATTATTTCATGACGAAAGGGACAAAAACCATTCATAAATGCACATCCAGCTATAAAATCCTGAAATCTGAAGTAGAAAAAGCTATAAAAAAACATGAAAAAGGGAAAAGCAGCAGGACCTGATAATATACAGATAGAGATGATACAGGCACTAGAAGATTTTGGCATTGAAGTGATCACAGACATATGCAATGACATATATCGCACAGGATACATAACAATTGAACTAAAAACATCAACTTTTATAGCCAGGTAATGAGCCAGGTAACTAAAATTTTACTAAAAGTTATGCAAGGAAGGATTCAGAATAAAATTAATAATGAACTAGATGAGCAGCAATTCAGATTCAAGAAAAACAGTGGGACAAAAGAAGCCATATTTAGCATGAGAACATTGATTGAAAAGTACATAGAAGTAAACAAACCAATGTATGCCTGCTTCATAGACTACACCAAAGAATTTGATAGAATACACCATGAACAACTTATAGACTGCCTAAAAGATATAAATCTGGATGACACAGACATACGACTGATAGGTAATTTGTATTGGGAGCAAACAGCAATAATAAAAATAACAAAGAACTCTACACCCATTGATAAAAAAGAGGAGTAAGACAAGGATGCATCCTATCAACAAGCTAGTTCAATTTATACACTGAGCAAATCTTTAAAAACATCAATGAGATGCCAGCTTTAACATTAATGGGAAGATAATCAATAACCTAAGATATGCTGATGATACTGTTCTACTAGCAGAAAATCCTAAAGATCTACAACAATTACTTAATGTAATAAACATGACAAGCAAAAAATATGGACTAGATATGAATATCAAAAAGACTAAAACTATGATCATAAACAAAGAAAATTCTCAAGACCTACAATTAAATATCACAGTTGAGGGATACAAATGGAGACAGTCCAGAGCTACAACTACCTGGGACATACTATAACCAATGATGGAAAATTCAAAACTGAAATAAACAAAAGAATAGGTACGGCAAAAAGTAATTTTAATGCCATGAAAAATATACTAGTAGTAAAACAAATATCAGCAGGCTGAAACTAAGAATAGCAAAATGTTACGTCTTCTCAATTTCCCTGTATGGTGCAGAAACATGGACATTAGACAAGAAAACAGAACAGAAAATTGAAGCCTTTGAAATGTGGATTTATAGAAGAATAGGTAGAATTGGATGGAAACAAAAGATAACAAACGATGAAGTTTTAAAACAGCTGAAAATAAAAAGAGAACTACTAATACAATCAAGACAAGACAAATGAAATTTTTGGGGCATGTTAAAAGACACAACAGCATACAAAAAGTAATATTGGAAGGAAAATGCAAGGTAAAAGAGGCAGAGGCAGACCAAGACTAACATGGACGAGTAACATCAAAAGATGGACACGTCAATCTATGACAGCCTGCACCATCAAAGCAAGAAACAGAATAGAATGGCGATCCATGGTAGCCAACCTTCGTTGCGGAGAAGGCTCACGTGATGATGACAGATTCTCAGATCCTTGCCATTAATGTTTAATTTCTCCAGCAATTTGATAGCTGAAAACAGCATAATTTAAATTTATGTTCATTTCAGGTTCATTTGTTTTTGGAAATTGATTATTTTTGTTGTAATGTTTTTAAAATATCGCATTAGAAAAAGTTTGTTTCGGTTAATTTTCGAGGACCTAGTTTTGATATATAACGATTTTGTAACGTCAACATCCTTTTCCGGTTTTTTTGGCCGTGTATTGTAGAGGCTATACGTTAATTACAATTAAATCTGGGTCCATCGTGGACAAATAAAGAGCATTTTGAAATGTCGCAAGAGCAGATGACACTTAGAGGTACCCTCCAAGGTCATGGAAATTGGGTCACACAGATTGCAACAAATCCACAATATCCAGATACCATTTTGTCTGCCTCCAGAGGTAAGTCATTGTTTTTAGGAAAATAAAAAAAAAAACATATCTAGTCTGTCCCGTAACAATTTAGCTTGCATGATAGATGCTATGAAATTTCTTATGTCCTACAAGAGGTTTGATAAAGGTCTAGTATAGTCCGATAAATTATTTCAACGAAAGAGTGATCTCCCCTAAGATAAGATTACGTCAAATTGAAAACTACTTACTACTTCTGACTTCACAATCACTGACTCAGTGACTGGTACTGTACTCAACTGTTGTAGTGTTGAAAGTCACAAATTAGATATTAAGATAATTTATAATCTTCTCTGAGTTCTCAATTTGGATGTTGTCACAATAGTTATAGTATAGCGGTATTCAGGTATTGCGTTAGTGAGTTATGTTATTTTTTTGGGTGCCTGGAAATTCTCATGAGTGAGAGGCCAACACAAATAAGGAACTGCTAAAAAACATCAGAAGGTAGAAAGAACATCAATCAATTCCATATCAACATTTTTTTGGCACATCATGAGAAGAGGAAAGTTGGTTATAACTGGCAAATAAATAAGAAAGACTGGAAAGGACTTGAGAGTTCTGGACGACAAGAGAAAATACTGGAGGATAGCTTGGTGTCATGGCATGGAAAAAACTGTCAACAACAGACTGATGCGATGCACTGTAGATAGAAAATTGTGGACACCAGTATGGCACATGATGATGATGAAAAGTATGGATTTCAATTTCTCAACCGCTCATGCAAGTGGAATCATCAGAATTAAACATTTCATTGAATATCCAAATAAGGTAGCTGCATTCAATTCCCATAGCAATAGCTGCAAACACGCACACCCACGCAAAAGACATAGGCATAGTTAGAGCCGCCGCGACAGTGAACGCAACTGAACTGTCCTCCATCATACAATATCATTCATCGTAAGGTTAATAGTGAATATGATATATTATATTGGATATCACCTTGAAATTTACCACACTTATGTAAAAAATGGACACCGAATTTAAATATCCATTAAGTTTTACATTAGTTTTCATTTGGTTTATGTAGCAATGTTAACTTATTGACCACTCTGAGTTGATTTCTCATGCCATTTTAAATGACTCAAAGAGAGTACATCAATTTTATATCAATGTGTGGCAGAGGAAAAACAGTGAAAGGATTTTGGCCAATATCAGATAGTAGATAGAATTCTGCTAGTAAAATTGAGATGTATACGAAGGATATCAACATAATTCAAGGGAGGTGAAGGCGCGCCTGCCATCACCAGAGCTGGAAGTTGTCAGCGATCCACAGCTGATGGCTTGCACCAGGATCGGTGAACCAAAACCATCCAGACCCTGCTCCACCTCTCCGTGGTGCCACTAGTAACAGACTAACCTGTCTAGTCTGGCCAAACGAGTAGGGATCAAAGACAACCCGGTACTCAAAAATGTCGTGCTGAAGTCGGATGTGTTGGGCCGAAAGGCGCAAATATCACAGTTATACTGTAAACCACAACACAATGCAGACACGTCCACTTAATGTCCTTTTAAGGGCGGATGACGAAGAGGAATTCTACAGTCTATGAATACTCTAGAATACTTTAGTCATCTGGCGAACGCAAGCTAGCAACATAATTCAAGCTTATGCACCAACAAGTAACCCAAAGAAGACATTGACACCATTTACAACAAACTAGAGATGACCATGGAACACTGTATCTCAAGAAGTAACATATATAGGGGATAAAGGGGATACAGCTAAAGTGCAAAATGTGACTGGAGGATAGATTGGGCAAAGACACACATGAATGAATATATATTGGTAACACCTGGTTCAAGCAACACCCAAGATTAGTATGCACATGGCAAAGCCAGACAAAAAGTACACAATCAAATTAATTTTATACTGGTACAGAAAGGTTCAGAAGTAATAACATCTGTTAAAACAAGGCCAGGAGCAAATTGCAATAGTGACTGCATCAGTAATTGGAAAAATGAGAATAAAGCTGCGGAAGACACAGAAATCCCCAAGATATATGAAATTAGTACTAGGTATGCTTAGAGTAGATATACAAATGAATGGTATGTACAGTAAACATAGTATTAAATAGATATAATAGCTATTGAGAAAATACAGAATAGAGCAGTAGGTTATGCTCAAACAATTCGATTCAACAACATCAAAGGAAGTAATACAGTGACTGAAAGAATCAACAAAAAGAAATGGATGCCAGAAGAAATACTAGAACTAATGGACAAAAGACGAAAACATTAGAAAGAAGAAGCGACATACAAAATATTGCACTAAGAGATTCAAAACAAATGCAGAGAAGCAAAGAAATGATGGTTAGAGCAGAAATGTGAAGATATGTAAAAACAATAAAAGAAAGATAAGTTATGCACAGTCAGTTCAAAGAATTAACAGGAAGAAAAGAAGTAGAAGTTTCAAGATGTTTGAAATCAAAAGTGGGAATATAATGGGACAGGAGAATATAATGGAAAGATAGACAGAATACATCAGTCAACTCTATGATGATTATGAAAGACCAGAGCAAAACAATTTAAAGAAAGACACAATATCTAATTCAGAGAGAACTGAAGGAGGCTATTCAACATATGAAATCTCCTATTTCTGACAATATAACAGTCAAAAGATAGATGCATTAGAACTGGAGTACAAGTCATAGCAAAACTACTCAATGGCAGTCTAAAATCTATCTTTGTAGCCATACCGAAGAAGAAAGTCGCAACTGTTTGCAAAGACCATCGCATTATTAGTCTCATGAGCCATGTGACCAAAATGTTACTAAGAATCATGAGTCATGTTAGGACAAAATAAAACCAGAAATAAGTGAGGAACAATGTGGATTTGTGGAAGGAAAAGGCACCAATAATGCAGTATACATCCTGAGAAATTGATAGAAAGAACTATAGTGGTAAGAAAGATCTATATATGTGTTTATGTACTACACAAAAGCATTTGACAAAGTAAAGCGTGTGGAATATGCTGGAGAAATTAAACATTGATGGCAAGGATCTGAGAATCATTAGAGTGTACTGGCAACAAACAGCAGCTATAATAAATTAATAACCAAACAGGACAATCCAATATAAAAACAAGGAGTCAGACAAGGTTTGTTTTCTGTCGCTGGTTTTGTTTCCACTTTACAGCGAAAATATTATGAGATCAATAGTAGACAATAATGTAATTGAAGTCAACGATCAAACATACACAATTTGCAATATGCAAATGACAGTCTTAATAGCAGAGACAGAGAATGAACTACAAGAAATGATCGACATAATAGTAAAAGAAAGCAACAAGAAAGGTCTCAGTCTGAATAGTAAGAAAACAGAAATAATGGTCATATCAAAGAAACATTCATCCCATCATGCTGCATAAAAATAAACAGGACAAATCTGAAACAAGTGCAACTCTTCAATTACTTGGGCGCAATAATATCAGATGGAAGATGCACCACAGAAATAAAAAGCAGAAAAGCTCAGGCTAAAATAGCATTTCAGAAAAATGAAAAAAGTCTTGTGCAACAAATCTGTCAATAGAATGAGAGAGTTCATAGGTGCTATATAGAGCCAATTCTAACATATGGAAACTAATCATGGACAGCAGATAAATAAATAAAAAGACAATTAGAGGCCACAGAGAATGGGATTTCTCAGAAGAATGTTGAAAGTTCCCTGGACAGCTAAAGAGACCAACGAGGAAATTCTCAGACGAACTCAAAAAGGCAGCTTCTAAAAAACATCAGAAAGAAACAATCAATATTTATCGGGCACATCATGAGAAGAGGAAAGTTGGAATACTTGTTTACAACTGGCAAAATACAGGGAAAGAGAGATCACTGATGACAAAGAGAGGAGATACTAGATAACTTTGTGTCATGGCATGGAAACAGTCAACAACAGAATTGATAGGATGGGTAGAAAATTGTGAAAGGACATGGTCCTCTACAGCAACAGGTATGTCACATGATAATGTAAAAATGGATACTGAATCTAAATATTCATTCCATTTTACCTTAGGGTTCATCAGTAGGGTACCTTAGTTAGGGTTCATCAGTAGGGTACCTTAGTCAGGGTTCATTAGTAGGGTACCTTAGTTAGGGTTCATTAGTAGGGTACCTTAGTTAGGGTTCATTAGTAGGGTACCTTAGTTAGGGTTCATCAGTAGGGTACCTTAGTTAGGGTTCATTAGTAGGGTACCTTATTTAGGGTTCATCAGTAGGGTACCTTAGTTAGGGTTCATCAGTAGGGTACCTTAGTTAGGGTTCATTAGTAGGGTACCTTAGTTAGGGTTCATCAGTAGGTACCTTAGTTAGGGTTCATCAGTAGGGTACCTTAGTTAGGGTTCATTAGTAGGGTACCATAGTGACAAAATGGAGGAAAATTGACCAAGAAGAAATATTGAAAAAAAAAAAGACAGGAATTGTTATGGTCACTATTTATACAATGGAGAATGAACCTCTCCTTGATTGAAAACCACCTGGTATCCTTATAATCACGTGATAATCTGTTCTTAAAATAGAAAATATAGACACACTATTATGCTGCTTTCAACGGCCTTGATGCAACGTTCCCAATGTTGACCTGAGTATCTGCTTGTTTGCAGAAGTCAGATGTCAAAGTACCTGCGATAAATTATTATATTTCGGAATAGTAGTGCCCCCATGAGTAAACATTGCATTTATTCTGTGTTCTCAATGGTGAACCCCTTGTTCTAGAGAAAGAGAAACGTGAGGGCATAAAGTGTAGATACCATGATGTTTTTTGGCCAAAAAATTAACATTAAAAACACATTATAGCCCTTGACACAAGAACTATAAGAAAACGTTCTGAAAAAGATCAAAGCAAAGAGAGCTAATTTCCAATATTAAGAAGAAACAATCATCATTTTTTGGTCATGTAATGAGAAGGGAACAGCAGGAGTATATTGTGACAACTGGGAAAATTGAGGAAAGAAGAGATAGAGGGAAGCAAACAAAAGATACCAGACAGCTTAAGAGAATGGCTTGGCAGAAGGTCAACAACAGAAATGATATAAACTGTCGAGATCGAAAGTTGTGGAGACACATGATCACTTACGCCAACAGGCATTGTATTTGATATATCTTTTGTTTTCCGCAGTATTGTCTAAATCTGCAATGTCCTGTATAAATTAGTCTTAATTCTTGCAGTGGCCCATATAGTTTTGTCTGTTGTGTTGTATCTATGGGCCAATGGACTTCCTTCAGTCTACTATATTCAATAGTCTTGAAGTATGTGTTTAGCAGTTGGGGGCTCATGTCCACATGTACATGTAGAGGTGCCGATCTTGAATTTTGTATATATATGACTATGGAGTCGATTGTGTCCTGTTCTGAGGCGTATAATGATAACTTGTTCATATCTATTCATATTATGAAAGGCATCCTGATTTGGTACTTGTGGTCCTCTGATTGATTTGATTATCTGTTTCTTATGATAGTATGTAACTCGTGCATCTAGTTGTGTGACTGTTGCGCCTTCCTTTGCCAGTGGTTTGTTTTCTCCTTCCCTGGTATTCCACAGTGAGATGGTATCCACTGCAGGATGACCTTGTGATGCTTGTAGAGTTCAGACAATAAGGTTTGCAAATGTGATAATTTCCTGGATTGTAGTGCCTGGAGTGCTGGTCTTGCATCTGTCAAAAATACTACATGCTATGGGCTAAGATTAGTGTTCATCAGTTTTTCTATTGTCAACATTTGCTTTCTAAAAAATTATTTTACATCGAAAATAGAGGCTCATTCAGTGGTGTTGAAATACACGATTTTAACAAATATCGGTAGATTAAAAACGGATAAAACTTTGCCATCATGGAAAGGAAATACAAAGATGTAATATACTATATATTTGGCCCTAAATTTGTTTAGTTAAAACTGATAGGAAACATAACAATGCATTTGGTTTCCTTAAAATAGTAAACCCTTCCTGCTTGATTTAAATGTGGCCAGTTTCATAGCAGAGCAAAATGGCCACCTGCCTGGTTTCTTGAAGTAGCTAATAATGAATCAATGTGCCCGACAACTGGAACTTCCAGAAATAGATTGAGTTGACATCTCTATGGTCAGGAAACAGGCCTTTACTGTGATTGTTTCTCTTTTCTCTATGATGTGGGATATCCTAATGACAAATTAGAGAACCACCAAATAAAGTGCAGTGTCACTCAAGGGAATGTTTACTCTCTGACTGAAATATATTTCCAAATTAGCATGTTACCATAAACTGAATCCAGATAATCCCTGGGAATTTTTGCACAAATACCTGGGGTCAATTAGTGAGAACTACAGTAGTTTTGTTGTGATGTCAACTAAGGGTTGATAACTCATTTCACTTAAATAGTTTACGTGCTTAAACTTGTAAATTGCTCACCAACTCCAAATGGACTTCTGAAAAAATAACGGATGTACTGATGTCAACACATATTAATCTTAAAACAACCAGCAGAACAAGTTCAAACGACAGATAGAACAGTGAACACAAAAAAATAAATAAGCTTTCGACCGAGTAAACAATTGAAACAGATCAATTATTGGAGATACTGTGAAAATATGGAATAAGCCAGCATCTAACCTTTCTAAGCTACAACACTACAGCAGCTGCGTCAAAACATCAGCAGACTTAACAAAGATCACATTGATGTTGTTAGAATAAAGACAGGTGTGTACTATCATCCCTATTGTTTGTTACTTACACGCAACGCACAAGTAAGTCTAGAGTTGATATGCTGTTTACGTCAACACATTGAGTGCTGTTCAAAAGGCCGTCGTTGGAATTGTCTGATGCCAATATTTACATGTTCACAACTGAAGTTTTCACTTCACAGGGATTTTGCACCATCTTTTTGTGCGTTGTTGGCTGTATTCACTAGAGTAATCTGGAATTTATGGGTGCAGCCATTGTCGTGTGTGCTACGTCATCATAATGGCTGATCGTATATTCCTACACCGGCCATACACTAAAAACGTTTATGACTTGGAACACATGGGTGACTCCTGGAGTTTCATGTTAGGAGGGATGTTGTCTAGTTTAAAATCTTTCAAGAGGGCTACTGTGAGATCGAGGATGGACATGTGAACTGGTTTATAATTTCACAAATTCACATTGCAGGGAGATCTTATTCTTGCGGTCTGTTGTTACATATGCGACAGGGATAATGATAATAGATGCATTAGAACTGGGAGTACAAGTCATAGCAAAACTACTCAATGGCAGTCTAAAATCTATCTTTGTAGCCATACCGAAGAAGAAAGTCGCAACTTTTTGCAAGACCATCGCATTATTAGTCTCATGAGCATGTGACCAAAATGTTACTAAGAATCATGAGTCATGTTAGGAACAAAATAAAACCAGAAATAAGTGAGGAACAATGTGGATTTGTGGAAGGAAAAGGCACCAATAATGCAGTATACATCCTGAGAACATTGATAGAAAGAACTATAGTGGTAAAGAAAGATCTATATATGTGTTTATGTACTACACAAAAGCATTTGACAAAGTAAAGCGTGTGGAATATGCTGGAGAAATTAAACATTGATGGCAAGGATCTGAGAATCATTAGAGTGTACTGGCAACAAACAGCAGCTATAATAAATTAATAACCAAACAGGACAATTCCAATATATAAAACAAGGAGTCAGACAAGGTTTGTTTTCTGTCGCTGGTTTTGTTTCCACTTACAGCGAAAATATTATGAGATCAATAGTAGACAATAATGTAATTGAAGTCAACGATCAAACATACACAATTTGCAATATGCAAATGACAGTCTTAATAGCAGAGACAGAGAATGAACTACAAGAAATGATCGACATAATAGTAAAAGAAAGCAACAAGAAAGGTCTCAGTCTGAATAGTAAGAAAACAGAAATAATGGTCATATCAAAGAAACATTCATCCCATCATGCTGCATAAAAATAAACAGGAAAAATCTGAAACAAGTGCAACTCTTCAATTACTTGGGCGCAATAATATCAGATGGAAGATGCACCACAGAAATAAAAAGCAGAAAAGCTCAGGCTAAAATAGCATTCAGAAAAATGAAAAAAGTCTTGTGCAACAAATCTGTCAATAGAATGAGAGAGTTCATAGGTGCTATATAGAGCCAATTCTAACATATGGAAACTAATCATGGACAGCAGATAAATAAATAAAAGACAATTAGAGGCCACAGAGAATGGGATTTCTCAGAAGAATGTTGAAAGTTCCCTGGACAGCTAAAGAGACCAACGAGGAAATTCTCAGACGAACTCAAAAAGGCAGCTTCTAAAAAACATCAGAAAGAAAAATCAATATTTATCGGGCACATCATGAGAAGAGGAAAGTTGGAATACTTGGTTACAACTGGCAAAATACAGGGAAAGAGAGATCACTGATGACAAAGAGAGGAGATACTAGATAACTTTGTTGTCATGGCATGGGAAACAGTCAACAACAGAATTGATAGGAGGGTAGAAAATTGTGAAAGGACATGGTCCTCTACAGCAACAGGTATGTCACATGATAATGTAAAAATGGATACTGAATCTAAATATTCATTCCATTTTACCTTAGGGTTCATCAGTAGGGTACCTTAGTTAGGGTTCATCAGTAGGGTACCTTAGTCAGGGTTCATTAGTAGGGTACCTTAGTTAGGGTTCATTAGTAGGGTACCTTAGTTAGGGTTCATTAGTAGGGTACCTTAGTTAGGGTTCATCAGTAGGGTACCTTAGTTAGGGTTCATTAGTAGGGTACCTTATTTAGGGTTCATCAGTAGGGTACCTTAGTTAGGGTTCATCAGTAGGGTACCTTAGTTAGGGTTCATTAGTAGGGTACCTTAGTTAGGGTTCATCAGTAGGGTACCTTAGTTAGGGTTCATCAGTAGGGTACCTTAGTTAGGGTTCATTAGTAGGGTACCATAGTGACAAAATGGAGAAAATTGACCAAGAAGAAAATATTGAAAAAAAAAAGACAGGAATTGTTATGGTCACTATTTATACAATGGAGAATGAACCTCTCCTTGATTGAAAACCACCTGGTATCCTTATAATCACGTGATAATCTGTTCTTAAAATAGAAAATATAGACACACTATTATGCTGCTTTCAACGGCCTTGATGCAACGTTCCCAAGTTGACCTGAGTATCTGCTTGTTTACAGAAGTCAGATGTCAAAGTACCTGCGATAAATTATTATATTTCGGAATAGTAGTGCCCCCATGAGTAAAACATTGCATTTTATTCTGTGGTTCTCAATGGTGAACCCCTTGTTCTAGAGAAAAGAGAAACGTGAGGGCATAAAGTGTAGATACCATGATATTTTTTGCCAAAAATTAACATTAAAAACACATTATAGCCCTTGACACAAGAACTATAATGAAAACGTTCTGAAAAAGATCAAAGCAAAAAGAGAGCTAATTTCCAATATTAAGAAGAAACAATCATCATTTTTGGTCATGTAATGAGAAGGGAACAGCAGGAGTATATTGTGACAACTGGGAAAATTGAGGAAAGAAGAGATAGAGGGAAGCAAACAAAAGATACCAGACAGCTTAAGAGAATGGCTTGGCAGAAGGTCAACAACAGAAATGATATAAACTGTCGAGATCGAAAGTTGTGGAGACACATGATCACTTACGCCAACAGGCATTGTATTTGATATATCTTTTGTTTTCCTGCAGTATTGTCTAAATCTGCAATGTCCTGTATAAATTAGTCTTAATTCTTGCAGTGGCCCATATAGTTTTGTCTGTTGGTTGTATCTATGGGCCAATGGACTTCCTTCAGTCTACTATATTCAATAGTCTTGAAGTATGTGTTTAGCAGTCTGGGGCTCATGTCCACATGTACATGTAGAGGTGCCGATCTTGAATTTTGTATATATATGACTATGGAGTCGATTGTGTCCTGTTCTGAGGCGTATAATGATAACTTGTTCATATCTATTCATATTATGAAAGGCATCCTGATTTGGTACTTGTGGTCCTCTGATTGATTTGATTATCTGTTTCTTATGATAGTATGTAACTCGTGCATCTAGTTGTGTGACTGTTGCGCCTTCCTTTGCCAGCTGGTTTGTTTTCTCCTTCCCTGGTATTCCACAGTGAGATGGTATCCACTGCAGGATGACCTTGTGATGCTTGTAGAGTTCAGACAATAAGGTTTGCAAATGTGATAATTTCCTGGATTGTAGTGCCTGGAGTGCTGGTCTTGCATCTGTCAAAAATACTACATGCTGTGGGCTAAGATTAGTGTTCATCAGTTTTTCTATTGTCAACATTTGCTTTCTAAAAATTATTTTACATCGAAAATAGAGGCTCATTCAGTGGTGTTGAAATACACGATTTTAACAAATATCGGTAGATTAAAAACGGATAAAACTTTGCCATCATGGAAAGGAAATACAAAGATGTAATATACTATATATTTGGCCCTAAATTTGTTTAGTTAAAACTGATAGGAAACATAACAATGCATTTGGTTTCCTTAAAATAGTAAACCCTTCTGCTTGATTTTAAATGTGGCCAGTTTCATAGCAGAGCAAAATGGCCACCTGCCTGGTTTCTTGAAGTAGCTAATAATGAATCAATGTGCCCGACAACTGGAACTTCCAGAAATAGATTGAGTTGACATCTCTATGGTCAGGAAACAGGCCTTTACTGTGATTGTTTCTCTTTTCTCTATGATGTGGGATATCCTAATGACAAATTAGAGAACCACAAAATAAAGTGCAGTGTCACTCAAGGGAATGTTACTCTCTGAACTGAAAATATATTTCAAATTAGCATGTTACCATAAACTGAATCCAGATAATCCCTGGGGAATTTTGCACAAATACCTGGGGTCAATTAGTGAGAACTACAGTAGTTTGTTGTGATGTCAACTAAGGGTTGATAACTCATTTCACTTAAATAGTTTACGTGCTTAAACTTGTAAATTGCTCACCAACTCCCAAATACTTCTGAAAAAATAACGGATGTACTGATGTCAACACATTATTAATCTTAAAACAACCAGCAGAACAAGTTCAAACGACAGATAGAACAGTGAACACAATAAAAATAAATAAGCTTTCGACCGAGTAAACAATTTGAAACAGATCAATTATTGGAGATACTGTGAAAATATGGAATAAGCCAGCATCTAACCTTTCTAAGCTACAACACTACAGCAGCTGCGTCAAAACATCAGCAGACTTAACAAAGATCACATTGATGTTGTTAGAATAAAGACAGGTGTGTACTATCATCCCTATTGTTTGTTACTTACACGGCAACGCACAAGTAAGTCTAGAGTTGATATGCTGTTTACGTCAACACATTGAGTGCTGTTCAAAGGCCGTCGTTGGAATTGTCTGATGCCAATTATTTACATGTTCACAACTGAAGTTTTCACTTCACAGGGATTTGCACCATCTTTTTGTGCGTTGTTGGCTGTATTCACTAGAGTAATCTGGAATTTATGGGTGCAGCCATTGTCGTGTGTGCTACGTCATCATAATGGCTGATCGTATATTCCTACACCGGCCATACACTAAAAACGTTTATGACTTTGGAACACATGGGTGACTCCTGGAGTTTCATGTTAGGAGGGATGTTGTCTAGTTTAAATCTTTCAAGAGGGCTACTGTGAGATCGAGGATGGACATGTGAACTGGTTTATAATTTCACAAATTCACATTGCAGGGAGATCTTATTCTTGCGGTCTGTTGTTACATATGCGACAGGGATAATGATAATAGATGCATTAGAACTGGGAGTACAAGTCATAGCAAAAACTACTCAATGGCAGTCTAAAATCTATCTTTGTAGCCATACCGAAGAAGAAAGTCGCAACTGTTTGCAAAGACCATCGCATTATTAGTCTCATGAGCCATGTGACCAAAATGTTACTAAGAATCATGAGTCATGTTAGGAACAAAATAAAACCAGAAATAAGTGAGGAACAATGTGGATTTGTGGAAGGAAAAGGCACCAATAATGCAGTATACATCCTGAGAACATTGATAGAAAGAACTATAGTGGTAAAGAAAGATCTATATATGTGTTTATGTACTACACAAAAGCATTTGACAAAGTAAAGCGTGTGGAATATGCTGGAGAAATTAAACATTGATGGCAAGGATCTGAGAATCATTAGAGTGTACTGGCAACAAACAGCAGCTATAATAAATTAATAACCAAACAGGACAATTCCAATATATAAAACAAGGAGTCAGACAAGGTTTGTTTTCTGTCGCTGGTTTTGTTTCCACTTTACAGCGAAAATATTATGAGATCAATAGTAGACAATAATGTAATTGAAGTCAACGATCAAACATACACAATTTGCAATATGCAAATGACAGTCTTAATAGCAGAGACAGAGAATGAACTACAAGAAATGATCGACATAATAGTAAAAGAAAGCAACAAGAAAGGTCTCAGTCTGAATAGTAAGAAAACAGAAATAATGGTCATATCAAAGAAACATTCATCCCATCATGCTGCATAAAAATAAACAGGACAAATCTGAAACAAGTGCAACTCTTCAATTACTTGGGCGCAATAATATCAGATGGAAGATGCACCACAGAAATAAAAAGCAGAAAAGCTCAGGCTAAAATAGCATTTCAGAAAAATGAAAAAAGTCTTGTGCAACAAATCTGTCAATAGAATGAGAGAGTTCATAGGTGCTATATAGAGCCAATTCTAACATATGGAAACTAATCATGGACAGCAGATAAATAAATAAAAAGACAATTAGAGGCCACAGAGAATGGGATTTCTCAGAAGAATGTTGAAAGTTCCCTGGACAGCTAAAGAGACCAACGAGGAAATTCTCAGACGAACTCAAAAAGGCAGCTTCTAAAAAACATCAGAAAGAAACAATCAATATTTATCGGGCACATCATGAGAAGAGGAAAGTTGGAATACTTGGTTACAACTGGCAAAATACAGGGAAAGAGAGATCACTGATGACAAAGAGAGGAGATACTAGATAACTTTGTGTCATGGCATGGGAAACAGTCAACAACAGAATTGATAGGATGGGTAGAAAATTGTGAAAGGACATGGTCCTCTACAGCAACAGGTATGTCACATGATAATGTAAAAATGGATACTGAATCTAAATATTCATTCCATTTTACCTTAGGGTTCATCAGTAGGGTACCTTAGTTAGGGTTCATCAGTAGGGTACCTTAGTCAGGGTTCATTAGTAGGGTACCTTAGTTAGGGTTCATTAGTAGGGTACCTTAGTTAGGGTTCATTAGTAGGGTACCTTAGTTAGGGTTCATCAGTAGGGTACCTTAGTTAGGGTTCATTAGTAGGGTACCTTATTTAGGGTTCATCAGTAGGGTACCTTAGTTAGGGTTCATCAGTAGGGTACCTTAGTTAGGGTTCATTAGTAGGGTACCTTAGTTAGGGTTCATCAGTAGGGTACCTTAGTTAGGGTTCATCAGTAGGGTACCTTAGTTAGGGTTCATTAGTAGGGTACCATAGTGACAAAATGGAGAAAATTGACCAAGAAGAAAATATTGAAAAAAAAAAAGACAGGAATTGTTATGGTCACTATTTATACAATGGAGAATGAACCTCTCCTTGATTGAAAACCACCTGGTATCCTTATAATCACGTGATAATCTGTTCTTAAAATAGAAAATATAGACACACTATTATGCTGCTTTCAACGGCCTTGATGCAACGTTCCCAATGTTGACCTGAGTATCTGCTTGTTTGCAGAAGTCAGATGTCAAAGTACCTGCGATAAATTATTATATTTCGGAATAGTAGTGCCCCCATGAGTAAACATTGCATTTTATTCTGTGGTTCTCAATGGTGAACCCCTTGTTCTAGAGAAAAGAGAAACGTGAGGGCATAAAGTGTAGATACCATGATGTTTTTTGCCAAAAATTAACATTAAAAACACATTATAGCCCTTGACACAAGAACTATAATGAAAACGTTCTGAAAAAGATCAAAGCAAAAAGAGAGCTAATTTCCAATATTAAGAAGAAACAATCATCATTTTTTGGTCATGTAATGAGAAGGGAACAGCAGGAGTATATTGTGACAACTTGGAAAATTGAGGAAAGAAGAGATAGAGGGAAGCAAACAAAAGATACCAGACAGCTTAAGAGAATGGCTTGGCAGAAGGTCAACAACAGAAATGATATAAACTGTCGAGATCGAAAGTTGTGGAGACACATGATCACTTACGCCAACAGGCATTGTATTTGATATATCTTTTGTTTTCCTGCAGTATTGTCTAAATCTGCAATGTCCTGTATAAATTAGTCTTAATTCTTGCAGTGGCCCATATAGTTTTGTCTGTAGTGTTGTATCTATGGGCCAATGGACTTCCTTCAGTCTACTATATTCAATAGTCTTGAAGTATGTGTTTAGCAGTCTGGGGCTCATGTCCACATGTACATGTAGAGGTGCCGATCTTGAATTTTGTATATATATGACTATGGAGTCGATTGTGTCCTGTTCTGAGGCGTATAATGATAACTTGTTCATATCTATTCATATTATGAAAGGCATCCTGATTTGGTACTTGTGGTCCTCTGATTGATTTGATTATCTGTTTCTTATGATAGTATGTAACTCGTGCATCTAGTTGTGTGACTGTTGCGCCTTCCTTTGCCAGCTGGTTTGTTTTCTCCTTCCCTGGTATTCCACAGTGAGATGGTATCCACTGCAGGATGACCTTGTGATGCTTGTAGAGTTCAGACAATAAGGTTTGCAAATGTGATAATTTCCTGGATTGTAGTGCCTGGAGTGCTGGTCTTGCATCTGTCAAAAATACTACATGCTGTGGGCTAAGATTAGTGTTCATCAGTTTTTCTATTGTCAACATTTGCTTTCTAAAAATTATTTTACATCGAAAATAGAGGCTCATTCAGTGGTGTTGAAATACACGATTTTAACAAATATCGGTAGATTAAAAACGGATAAAACTTTGCCATCATGGAAAGGAAATACAAAGATGTAATATACTATATATTTGGCCCTAATTTGTTTAGTTAAAACTGATAGGAAACATAACAATGCATTTGGTTTCCTTAAAATAGTAAACCCTTCCTGCTTGATTTTAAATGTGGCCAGTTTCATAGCAGAGCAAAATGGCCACCTGCCTGGTTCTTGAAGTAGCTAATAATGAATCAATGTGCCCGACAACTGGAACTTCCAGAAATAGATTGAGTTGACATCTCTATGGTCAGGAAACAGGCCTTTACTGTGATTGTTTCTCTTTTCTCTATGATGTGGGATATCCTAATGACAAATTAGAGAACCACCAAATAAAGTGCAGTGTCACTCAAGGGAATGTTACTCTCTGAACTGAAATATATTTCCAAATTAGCATGTTACCATAAACTGAATCCAGATAATCCCTGGGGAATTTTTGCACAAATACCTGGGGTCAATTAGTGAGAACTACAGTAGTTTTGTTGTGATGTCAACTAAGGGTTGATAACTCATTTCACTTAAATAGTTTACGTGCTTAAACTTGTAAATTGCTCACCAACTCCCAAATGGACTTCTGAAAAAATAACGGATGTACTGATGTCAACACATTATTAATCTTAAAACAACCAGCAGAACAAGTTCAAACGACAGATAGAACAGTGAACACAATAAAAATAAATAAGCTTTCGACCGAGTAAACAATTTGAAACAGATCAATTATTGGAGATACTGTGAAAATATGGAATAAGCCAGCATCTAACCTTTCTAAGCTACAACACTACAGCAGCTGCGTCAAAACATCAGCAGACTTAACAAAGATCACATTGATGTTGTTAGAATAAAGACAGGTGTGTACTATCATCCCTATTGTTTGTTACTTACACGGCAACGCACAAGTAAGTCTAGAGTTGATATGCTGTTTACGTCAACACATTGAGTGCTGTTCAAGGCCGTCGTTGGAATTGTCTGATGCCAATTATTTACATGTTCACAACTGAAGTTTTCACTTCACAGGGATTTTGCACCATCTTTTTGTGCGTTGTTGGCTGTATTCACTAGAGTAATCTGGAATTTATGGGTGCAGCCATTGTCGTGTGTGCTACGTCATCATAATGGCTGATCGTATATTCCTACACCGGCCATACACTAAAAACGTTTATGACTTTGGAAACACATGGGTGACTCCTGGAGTTTCATGTTAGGAGGGATGTTGTCTAGTTTAAATCTTTCAAGAGGGCTACTGTGAGATCGAGGATGGACATGTGAACTGGTTTATAATTTCACAAATTCACATTGCAGGGAGATCTTATTCTTGCGGTCTGTTGTTACATATGCGACAGGGATAATGATAATACGATGTCTGTGTTTCATATGTCCGGATTTGAGTCATGGTTTCTAAGATGGCGGATCTAGTCCACGTTCTCTTGATCGCTGCAGAAGGTGCATTTGATGTCTGATTAATTTTGGTTCTCCATTGCACTCCTATGCGTTAAAGTCAAGATGATTATCTACTTATTACATCTGCTCCGATAAAACAATGTCGTACGCCGGCAATATTCCATTTTCGACAAATCAAGTGTCGTGAATGCGACCTTCAACCGTCTAGGCTTGTTCTGCGCTTTACGTCACATTGGTGCTGTTCATGACCATTGTTGGATTTGCTTGATGCAAGTTATTTCCATGTTACTCATTAATGTGAATTGCTTTGTCAGCCGCAGTTTTATCTCTTTAGAGAATTTGCACAGTGTTTTGTTTGTCGTAGGCTACATTCACTGGAGTAATCAGGATTCTAAAGGGCGCGACATTGCAGAGTGTCTGGCATTATTATGTGTGCTACGTCATCCTAATGGCTCATCGTAAATCCCTAGACCGGCAGTACGCTAATATTACGGTCTGTTGTTTGATGTGCGGCGGGGATAATCTGACGACTGTGTGTTTATATGTTCGAAATTGGAGTCAACAACGATGGCCTAATATCATCAAGCGCTATACATTTTTAAAGAAATATGACTATCATCACTTTTGGGAGGACGTGAACTTCTGGTATATGGTGGATAGGCGGCAGGAACCATTGCAGGCTATGCATGAAGTGTTCTTTGTTGTAGTTTCCTCATATTCCAAGTCCATGGGGGACTGGTTGGTCTCGAGGCAAGACACGGCCTCGGGACAGAGAGATTGTGAGTTCAAATCTCAGCCACACCGTTTGGGATTTTTATTTATGATTTCTCTCTGCGACAACCACCCCTGGTCTCAGCAGCGAGGCCCGGCTTGAAATGTCCGTTACTCATTAATGGAAAAAACATGAAAACAAAAATCACATTCCAGCTTACAGGAATAACAACGGTAGAGTGTGTCCTTATGTTAGTTTTCTTAGTAAGCTGAATAAAATTTATGTGTAAATAATCAAATTAGCTTTTACTCAATGCTTAACTCTTTCCGTACGGAAACTTTTATCAATGCAGCGGAAGAGATTTCAGAGACAAAATTTTTCATGGTTTTAAGCATCAATCTACATATTTATATTTATCTAACATATAACATATTACATATGAATTTTTAGATGATTGAACAAGGTATTGGATTACACCAATACCCATATCTTCCATATCTTTTTTAGAGGCAAACCTGTACACCAGACCAAAAAAAAAGAAGGCTGTGTAAACAACAATGTACACACAAATTTTAAATGTTAATTTATATAAAAAATAGCATTAAATTCAAAATGGTAAAACACTATAATGTGGTTGAGTAGTTGGGCTGATCATATTCATCTAGTCCAAGAATGTAATGTAATGTTTTAGGATTTTACCTCTTTCTTGGCGAGCCACAATTCATTCATCCTCAGACCATCTACTGGGTTATAGTTTGGGTGCAGCCCACATCTAAGGTGATCATAGGTCACTTTGTGGTCAATGAATATGTGCAATATAGAATAGTTCAGTAATAAACTTGGAGGCTGTTTATAATGCTGGTTCTTTGGTATGATTGCATTGGCCATTTCAAGTTTATAAACAGCCATTTTTTTTGCAATTCTGCATGCATTTTTTTTTGAAAAGTTTTATCTGTAGTTTTATTTTGAAAACAAAAAAGATGTGGAGTTTCACTTTTTTTCCTGCATAAATTGAAAATACAAATGTTTGTAAAAAAATAAATAAAAAATATCCATACAAAATATGAGTAACTTTGGAAAATATGACCACTGCCTAATGATTACACTTTTGCCTGAATGACTTGTGAAGATAAAATGTGTTCTGCAATTATGAAGGCAGTGGTGATGATGAATTTAAGTTAAATTGATAGATAGAATATTAACCAATTGGCAGATCCTTAAAAGTAACTCAAAATAAGTGGTTGGACAATCACTGAAATGAATACATATACATCAAGTCCAAAGATAATACTTTGCAATACAGAAAAGATCAAAGCATGGTTCTAAGAACTAGTTAAGATCTGCTATTGCTATGTCTTTAGACAATTAGCCCAGTTTTGATCACAAACAAGATGCTGCATTTGAGGTCTTCAGTGTTCTCCATAACTTGTCATGCAGGATTGTTTCTGTGTGCCATATTTGTGTTTTTAGAGTGGGAAAATAAAAAAAAAAAATATATATATATATATATATATAATGGTATGGTAAAAGCTTTATGTGATTAATAGACGGAACAAATTTGAACGACATTTCGACTCAATAGGCCCTCAGCAGGAACAAACAAACAACACACACACAGATATGTAAGTAAATAAAACTAAACCTACATAGCTCACATATTTTTAGACTGCTGTAGTCCTGTAAGATATGGTCTGTAGTTTGTCTGGATGCTCTGCAGTCTCATGTTGCAAGGTTACTGAATCCTCTGGGGGTGAAGGCGCGCCTCCCAGCACCAGAGCTGGAAGTTGTCAGTGATCCACAGTTGATGGCTTGCGCCAGGATCGGTGAACCAGAACCATCCAGACCCTACTCCACCTCTCCGTTGTGCCTCTAGTAACAGACTAACCTATCTAGTCTGGCCAAGCGAGTAGGGATCGAAGAGGGAAGACAAACCGGTACTCAACAATGTCGTGCTGAAGTCGCATGTGTTGGGCCGAAAGGCGCAAATATCACAGTTATACTGTAAACCACAACACAATGCAGACACGCCTACTTAACGACCTTTTAAGGGCGGATGATGTGACAAGGTGCACTCCTTAAGTCATCGGGCGAACGCAAGCAAGCACTGAATCCTGTCATGGAAACCGTTGTTAAGCATCGAACCCAACCTCTTGTCCTAGGTAGTCCAGTTCAATAGCCACTGGGAAAGGTACAATTTTTGGGACATGTGAAAAGGCAGTAGCCTACTAAAAATCATCTTGGAACGGAAGGTGCAGGATAGGCAAGATAGTCAGAGCAAGGCTAAAGTGGACTGATAATATCAAAATATGCATATTGAGCCTGTAGCAGCGTGCACTATCAAATCAAGAGAAAGATTGAACTGGCACTCATTGGTAGCCAATATTCTGTGTGGCACTCAATGAAGTCAGATAATTATATTTATAGCTGTTTGTGTACATTTTTGGTAAATCTTAGATTTTAAATTGACAAGTGTTGTTTAACGTGCGCAGAGTGCAAATTTGGCCTCCAATCGTTCTGAGAGTGCTAGACATTGAATTTACAACCCATGTCACATAGAAACCAAGTATTCAAAGAGAAAAATTCCCTCTTGTGCTGGAATTGAAACCCAGCAACTCCTTGTCAGGAGGCCAATGATTTATCTCCATATCACCCAGTACCCCCTTATCAGCTGTTCAGATCAGTACTGTTGATTTTATATAATTAACTTGTTTAAAAATGATTGCAGACAAGACGCTCATCTTATGGAAGCTGACAAGAGATGACACAAATTATGGTATACCTTACAAGTCTCTTCATGGTCATGGGCATTTTGTCAGCGATGTAGTCCTTTCTTCAGATGGCCAGTTTGCTCTTTCCTCGTCTTGGGACAAAACTTTGCGTTTGTGGGATCTAGTAGAGTAAGTTATTTCCTGTTAAATTTTGTTTCCACTTAGATGGAGAAACAATATTTACATGTTGTCATTATCTTTTGAATATTGTCATTATCTGTTTAATTTGAATAAATAATTTAAAGATTAAAAGGCACAAGCACACATTATATTTTGCTGAGTACATAAAATTACATTTAACAACAGAAAAGACAATTAGGGAACAGATATACAGAGTTTAAATAACCCCATCAGTCAGCAAAATATGTAGTTCTTCTTCTTCTACCTTTTTAGCTCCCAGTGGAGCATAGGTCTTCAACAAACACTTTCCAAGTCGTTCTGTTTTTTGCCATTCTTTTAAAATAATTCCATGTCTTCCCAATCATCTTCATCTCTGCTTCTATCTGTCTTCTTCAAGAATTCCTTGGTCTTCCTCTTTGTCTTTTCCCCATGGGATTTAAAAAAAGGGCCTGTTGTGTAATACTCTCAGTTGGCTTCCGTAGTGTGTCCTATCCAGCGCCATCGTCTTCATTGTATCTCTTAAATATGTAGTTGCCACATAGAAAATAACTTACTAGGTCACATTGTAATATATGATATAGGTACTTTTTTAAAGTTAAATTTTTTAAAAGAATTTTAAACATAATAGCTAGATGGCCCTTGACAAAGTAATTCAAAAAATACCTCGTTGATGTCTGTAGGTCAATTATTAAAAATGTGTGAATTTTTAAAATTGTCTTTTTTATATTGTTAAATCAGTTGTGTAAAAATATACTTAAATGTGACAGTATATGGATTTTTAGGGTCATGTTCTGGTCATGCTTCCTACCATTTGGGGTTAAGGCAAAGAAATGCGAATGAATGCATAAAAATGCAAAGCTGCAGTAAAGCTAAATGTGAGGGAGAATTGAAAAAAATAGAAGGGAGAATTGAAAAAAAAATAATATAAAAAAATGGTTTGGTAAAAGCTTTACGTAATTGATAGACGGCACAAATTTGAATGATGTTTTAGCTCAGTAAGCCTTCAGCAGGAACAAACAAACAACACGCACATACAGATAAGATGTTTCTGCTGAAGGCCTATTGAGCTGAAATGTCGTTCAAATTTTTGCCATTTGGGTACAAGATCTCGATGTAAGCTATTTAACCCTAGATTATAATACTGTCATAAAAATTACAGCATCCGAACACAGATTTATCAAAATGTTACAGTTTTGCTGTGGTTAGACATTCCTCCCCTCCATGTACCTTCCTAATTATTACTTCCAGTGACCCCTGAGTGTTGGATTTAATTCTATTGATGCAGGATATTTTGATTTTTGGTGAGATATGATAGTAAAATAATGTGAAAAAAAAATGTGCCAATTTTCAAGAAGTTGGTTGGTTTTTTTTTTTTTTATTTTTTAATTTTTTTTTTGCTATGACCCAGGAAATTCCCTTGGTTGTCACCTGAAATCAAATGACCCTTTGTGGTAAAACACAGCGAATAATATTTTGAGGTAGCCGAACATACTGACATTATGGTGACCATTCAAGAAGACATTGTAACACGTCTGGTCCATAGTGCCAAATTCAGGTCATAAATCAACCTGGGCCAGAAAATCTTGAGTCCCTGTGTCCCGCCTAGTGCAAACACATAGCTGTATTAATCAAAGAAAATATTATTTGTAGAGCTCCTAATGCTACATTTAAGTGGTAATAATTTTAACTACGGTATTGTAAGCACATCAGTCAACACATAGGTATCATAATCTAGGGTTAATGGCAAATAAAAGAAAATGACAAGGCCATTTAATTGCCAGCAGCAAAAAAATGGTGTGTAGTATCACCTTGAAATTTACAGCACTTACATAAAAATTTACGTTGAAACTAAATATCCATTCCAATTTACAATGTTTTCTTACGATTTATGTCTCAATACTAAATTCCATGCACTCACCACTCCAGCCAGATTTTGCTTGCCACTTTTTTTAAATGGCTCAGAGAGAGCGCATCATTTGCAAATGGGTGCCGATAACAAGAAATTGGAATGTGGTACCACCTTACCACACTTATGTAAAAATGGATGCTGGTTATAAAAATCCATTCCATTAATGTAAACTACTTCGTCAGCCACAGTTTTATCTCTTTAGGGAATTTGCACAGATTTTGTTAGTCGTAGGCTGCATTCACTAGAGTAATCAGAAATCTAAAGGGAGCAAAATTGTGTGTACAACATTTTTGTGTGCTACGTCATCGTAATGGCTCATTGTACATCCCTAGACCGGCCATACGCTTATCTTACGGTCTGTTGTTTGATGTGCGACAGGGATAATCTGACGACTAACTGGTGTCTATATGTTCAGAATTGGAGTCAACAACGATGGCCTAACATCATCAAGCGCTATACATTAAAAAAATACAATGATCATCATTTTCAAGAGGACGTGAACTTCCAGTATATGGTGGATAGGCAGCGGGAACAATTGAAGCTATGCATGAAAAGTGTCTCTTGTTGCAGTTTCCTCATATTCCAAGACCGGCTTGTTGCAGGAGTTACTGAGTTAAGTGCTCTGTGCACACCGTGAGCTGTGTGTCTCATCCGTTTTGATCATGTTTTGATATTCCAATTGTTTACAATGAATGATTATATCGTATGACAGGGAACAGTTGGTTGTTCACTTTCTGCGCGATTTCGCCTTATGTCTTTTGGTGTGTGCTGAGACTGTTACGATGGGGACTACAGTTACCTTTCTTTGTTTGGGAGATGAGATATTAATTCGGACGATTACGCTGGCACAGACTGTTGAGCAATTATGGATTTTAATTCGTTTGCAGTGATACCGGGGTCTTCCATAACCAAAAATAACCAATTCATTCCATTTTACTTTAATTAGTGGCCAAATGAAAATTTACTGATAAAACAGAAAATATTGTCTAAAAAACCATGGTCCATTTATAGAAAGGAGAAAGAAGCTTTCCTTGATTATAATCACTTGGTATCCTGTTGTAATCATCAAGTATCGGTACTGTTGGCGTAGGTGATCATGTCTCTCCACAACTTTCGATCATGACAGTTATTTATCATTTCTGTTGTTGACTCTCCTGCCAAGCCATTCTCTTAAGCTGTTTGGTATTTTTTCTCTTTGCTTCCCTCTATCTCTTCGTCCCTCAAATTTTCCAGTTGTTACAATATATTCCAGTTCTCTTCTCATTACATGGCCAAAAATTGATGATTATTTCTTCCTAATATTTGAAATTAGCTCTCTTTTTGCTTTGACCTCTTTCAGAACATTTTCATTACTCTTCTTAGCTGTCCATGGTATTCTCAACATTCTTTTGCATAACTACATTTCTACAGATTCCAGTGATTTTCTTGTCGTCCTATTGTCCATGATTCACATCCATATGTTAAGACTGGCTCTCAATAACATTTAAAAACTCTTTTTCTTGTTTCTAATGTTAAAAATGGATTGCATAGTATCTTCCTTTTTTTTGGAAAGCTGCTTTTGCCTGAGCCATTCTGCATCTCACCTCTTTTCTACATCTTCCATCTGAGGTTAACAAAGTTCCCAAATATTTAAATTCATTTACCTGTTTATTCCACTTGTCTTTATTTTGCACTGAGGTGTGTCTATTTCTTTGTTGTTACCATTTCTTGTCTTTTTGCTATTAAGGCTGAGTCCTTTATTTTTGCTTTCTTTCACTATAATGTCCAACATTTCTTGTAACTCATTTTCACTCTTAGCGATAAAGACTATCATCAGCATACCTTAGATTATTTATATTATGACCTCCAATTGTTATTATCTGGCCTGGAGTGGTGATCATAGTTGTAATCATAGAAAACATGAATACACTTTTACGCTACTTTCAGCAATATGTAGAAACAATTTTCAAGGTCGCCCAGAAAACCTGAATGTTGGCATTTTGTAACTAATGTCAAACCCCTGTGTGATGCATTTGAAGTATAAATGGAGTATTATCTATTATGGCACAGGTAATGGCCACCAATAAGACTTATATAAAAAAAAGCACTATAAACAGGTTCATGAAGTCTCTTTTCATGCGACTTGGTAGCCGGTGCAACATTAAATAAATCTGTTCTGTTTGTCAGAAGAATGTGTTCAGACATTTTTCAGATGATGGAATAGTGACATTTAAACACTTAGTGGGCTGGGTGGTCTAGAGGTAAGACATTGGCCTCTGGCCAAGAAGGTGCTAGGTTTGATTCCACCAGACAGTGACAAATTAATAAAAAAAAACAATCTGTGGTTTCTTTTGCAGCTTTACCCTCCCTGGTCTGTGGGTGGTGAGATGCGATGTCTACCCTCTCAGATGACAGCGAAAAACAGGAGGTCCTGTTTGCATTCTGCTTACATTAAAGAACTCTTGGCAGTTGGAAATTGAAAAGAATAGGCCAAAAATGGCCTTTGCCGTGGAAGATTTAATAAAAACAAATTTACCTGTAACGTTAAAACTTGGTAAAATTATGAGTATATCTGAAGTCAGTAAATATCTGCCTGTATAGATGATCGGACTTATTCATTCTGCGGTCGTGTGTGTCTCCACTAGACCATTTGACAAGACAAAAAGGGCCATATATATTAGTCTGATCTAACAAATGCAAATACAGAATATTAATCAATCTGATCTCATGTATTTAGAGATCACATTTCTATACAAGCGAATGCTGTCTTTCTTTACCAGAGGCAAGACCACTCGCCGTTTTGTTGGTCACGAGAATGATGTACTGAGTGTTGCTTTCTCTGCCGACAACCGCCAAATTGTATCTGCTTCTAGAGACAAGAGTATCAAGCTGTGGAATACTTTGGGTGTTTGCAAATATACCATTCAGGTGTGTCCACTTTGTCTCTGCATAGTCACATCAAGCAGCACAACCTTGCTTAATGATTATACATATTACATAACAACATTGATGATAATGTTCTGCAATTATGAAGGCATGGTTTTACAATTAATGAATTTATGTTCCTGACAGTGGACACAGACACTTAACACTTTACGGGCTTGATTTTTTTTTTTAAAGGTTTGGACCAGTTTTGAAAATTGTCATCCTATTCCTCTTCAATTTTACAATTTCACACGATAATAAATGTGGTACATGTTATACATCAGCTGAACAAGAAATTGGTTGAAGAAAATGAAAATAGCAATATGTTGATGATATATGATTATCCGAAGGAATACATATATTATAAAATATTCTAGGGTACATAATTTTATTCAAAATATGGTATTTCACCTACCATTTTCCATGAAATAAGTCCAGTAATTGATTTTAGAAAATTCATAGCAGAAAGTGAATTGTCTGGGATACACTCACTTGAGGAGTGAGGCAATATGTGAGTAAGCAGCTGTTATTTAGGAACACAGACATAAAGTGATAAAATAACTGTTGTGAATTAATAGAAATGGCGAGATTTGATAAAATATCTTTTAAAGAATTGGAAAGTGCTAGAACAAAAATTTAGATAAGAGGAATATCTTGGTCTACGCCCTATGGGCCAGCCACGGCTCGAAAGGGCAATAGATAGAATTAATTGTGTAGAGAAATTGATCAGTATAGTAACCAATGAATGACTATGGATGCAGAGAACAGTAGAACATTTAACCTGACGAGCTAATTTATTACCAGACATTTAGCCTCATCTTCTAATTTAATATGCCCTTGGAATATTAAAAGGTGTATTTTTGATGTGTAAAGTTCACTGATAATACAGTTTGTGTTAAACTATGTGTATATACTTTATATATATCTATCAGGTGCTATGTGTATCAAAGGTTAACACATGTGCAACTACACAGATGTGACAGAAACATTTAATACACTGGTACAATGTGAAATATTTTGAAGTGAATATAATGTGCAAGTTTATTGTTTACATTGCATAACAGGGATGGCCACTACGTAGATTTGACTTTTTTTTTTTTTTTTTTTGGCTACAAGAACAATGTCGGTCAGTGGGACAGATTGTGACTTGAATAAACACTGGTGTAATGTTCTTTAGATAAATGAGCATACTGAATATGATGTCACAACAGCTAGAAATAAAATAGAGATTAGACCAAAATCATGAGAATTAATGCAGGTGACTAGATAACTCTGGGAGAAAAATATTTTCAAGATGTAGAATCTAGGCAGTAATATAGGCAAAGGAGGAGCATAGAATGATACCAAAATAAGCAAGAAAAACCTTTATTGCACTTAGCTTGGAAATCTAAATAAATAAGATGGCATAAAGAAATTAAAATGTTCAGTTACAATATTAATTCACTCCTTTTATATGACTGAATGGTGAGTAACAAAATTGACAAATATGTGCTATGGAAAAATAATTCTATGGTATGCAAGATTGTTCCTGACAAGCTCAAAGACTCCATAGCAATGCAGACATCAATGATTTCTTCTTTCGCCAATATTTTTTCTTTTAACGTTAGTTCGGATCATGAAGACAACTACCTCAGGAAACAATACTTATAGTATTATTCCTATATGTGGTGGGGGATTATTCCAATTTTTTTTTTTTTTCACAGTGCTTCATTTCTGATCTTATCACCCAGGCTGTTTCCTGTCATTTGTTTAATACGTTTCCTCTCAGTAGTTACTTTCTTTCATACAAGAACATTGAATAGATTAATATTTTATTATTCTTGGTTTTAGCCCTGATGTTTTTTGTTTTGATGCAAGAATTAACATTGATATGCTGTATATTCACAGGAGGACACACACAAGGGCTGGGTATCCTGTGTCCGCTTCTCTCCCAATGCCTCCAACCCAATCATTGTGTCATGTGGCTGTGATAAAGTGGTCAAGGTAAGACCGTACCTGTACAGATAATTCCTGTGCCTGACTGGTTGTACATACACTTCTAATTTTATTCTTTAAGTGACCAAATCCTATTTGTGCAGTCTGACTCCTGAATCTCCTGTGTCTTAGAATTGTGTTCTCATCATCATCATCATGAGCCTTCAACAAATACATACAGAGGAACTTATATTTTTATTGCCAAGTTTTAAAACTTCCATGTACATTTGAAGTTGAAGCAAGTCTTCTTCAGTAACCTTCTTCAGTGCTATTAAATCTTGAGTAACCATGGCAATACACCCATAAGAGTTCTTGAAATCCAAAGACCTTATTCACTTATAGGGCCACTTTTTTGTACATAACTTTCGTTCATCTTTGTTCATACAGCGTTCCTTGCTAAAACCCTGAATTTCTAGGTCATTAGGGCAGTGTTTTTGCTATAAAGTACTGTCTTCCATTTCTCTGAGTTTGACAGATCTTTGTGAGCTCATGAAATCAAGCTTGTCAAGTACATTATATTTTGTTGTTTTTCATTTCTTTCAATATCTTGGGTATTGATGGTATAACAAATTTAACGTAATACAATACAAAAATCTATTTTTGAAAGAGTTCTTTCAAATTCAGCAGATTATGTAACATAAACAGCTTGATTTCTCATTTTAATAATTAACGTGGTTAACATAAAAGCCACACACTTTTTTCACTGATGATTTGTAATTTTTATTTTAGCAGAAAGATGTCTGAATGAAAAGTAATAATAGAAAATCAACTTCTCAACAACACATAATTTTTTATATGAAAAGTTGAGTTAAGCCTACTCATCACAGGCCATCTTTACAGCTTTCTTTCAGAAATGTCATTGATGCTAAAATATCAGTAACAAACAGCAGTGATAGTAAATTGAAATTCATATGATGGCTGAGAGAGCAAACCAGCAACTCACAGCTGACTGCATTTTTCAGGATCTGTGAACAACAGAACTGACATAGACCCTACTCTTCCTCTTTGCAGTGCACTTGAGTACAAACAAGTCTGACCAAGTGGGTGGTGATCAAATAGGTTAGATAACTTGGTAACCACATATGTCTTGCAGAAGACTGGCATGGGACTGTTCCGGACAATGCCTCTGTCTGTTCAGGATCATAATCAAAATAAGTATTTTTTTTTCTTGTCTAATCTGGTGCTGTATACATTTACTATGATGGACCCTTGCTTTGTTTCAGGTGTGGAACCTGACCAACTGCAAGCTCAAAACCAACCACATTGGCCACTCTCAGGTGTTGAACACAGTCACAGTATCACCTGATGGTTCTCTCTGTGCATCTGGTGGCAAGGTAAGAATGCATGCAGTTTTGTGGCAAGTTTGTTTAGATGGTATCCTCATTTATTGCTTGCTTCAAGGATAACAAGAAAGATAATAGAGTGGTCATTTTTCTTTACAATTACATATGACTGTTTGATACCTATTACACCTCACTGTGGTATTTGACTTCATTATAGTTATTTTATTCCATCCTCTGATGCTTGCAATTAAGAATTTAAATTTATTACTAATGTCCCTATCCCATTTCAAGCAAAACCTTGTAATTATTTGAATTCATTGCTTCATGGAATGCCACCATATCCAGCATGTTCAGTTTGTAAATCTAACTTGATATCTCACTTTATAGTACTTCATAGAGACCAAAAAAAGGTTAGAAAGAACTGTTTTGTGTGAAAGAATTCAAGGTCTTTTTTTTACTTTTGGCACATTTGTGGGTAATGTGACCTTTGTTAGCTAATACCTTCCTTTCCAAGAAAAGTTCTGTACCCATTTAAGGCAAGATGATATATTTAAAAAAAATAATAATCCATACAAAATATGAGTAACCTTGGAAAATATGACCACTGCCTAATGATTACACTTTTGACTGAATGACTTGTGAAGATAAGATGTGTTCTGCAATTATGAAGGCAGTGGTGATAACTGAATGTAAGTTTAATTGATAGAATGTTAACCAGATCCTTAAAAGTAAGGGAGCCGCTATAGCTCAGTGATTAGTGAACTGGACTACATAGGACAAGGGGTAGGGTTCGATCCCAACCGATGGCTTTCGGGTTCACCCTGCCTTAATTGGGTACCGGATTTTTTTCTGGGAAAGTAAAGCAGCACGGGCGTAATACCGACCACATTACCCCAGAAATCATGTGCTTATGAATGGAAAAATGTCTTTAGGCATTTAGCCCAGCTTGGATCACAAACAAGATTTGAGGTATTCAGCATTCTCCATAACTTGTCATGCAGGATTATTTCTGTGGACCATATTTGTATTTTTAGGGTGTTGAGAGTGCTGCAGTCCTGTAGGATATGCTCTGTAGTTTGTCCTGATGCTCCGCAGTCACATGTTTCAATGTTACTGAATGCTTTCCTGCTTAGATGTGCTGAGTGGATATATTAGCATGCTCAATATCTGCTGAGTCTGTTTAATCTAAATGATTTGGGCTCTTCCTTGGGAGTTTTGTATTCAAATTTTTGGTACTGTGATCGAACTGGATTAAGATGTTGTGCTTTCTGCAGTGTGCTAGAACTTCAACCATCTCTTCAAATATCTAAGCTATTGATGTTGACATATAGAGTACTACCTAATGATTACACATTTGGCTGAAGCCATTCTTGAAGATAAAATGTGTTCTGCAATTATGAAGGTAGTGTTAATTTATTTTTCCACTTTGTTATCTAACTGTCACGTTGACAAGTACTTGTCAACGTGACAGGTACTTTGTCGCTGTCATTCTTTTATCATAGCAGTAATATCAGCATGTCAATAGATTGATGGGATATTAGTCCCTAGAAGATATAACAGCAGGAGAGATCAACAGATCTAAAAACCGCAAGCTATATATATAAGCTATATATATGTATTCCTTTGAATGTTGAAATGCTGATAAGTAAAGAAAGAAAAAAGAAGCAGAATTAGACTTGATTTTTTAGTTCATACATGACTGGAAGACCTCTTGAGAGTGTTTCTCCTTAGCATTAATCATTAATTGATAGAGTAATAATCAGTAGGCAGATCCTTAATAATAACTGAAAGAAGTGATTGGACATCAATACTGATAAGCTGAAATATACATGCTCAAATGAGTAAATGAAGACCCAAAGATACATGAATCTGCTACACAGGAAAAAATCATTGCTCTAAGAATGAGATAAATCATGTTATGATGAGTAGCTAAGTTGAATTAATCCATTTTTGTCCACCAAGGTGCAAAAAGTGGTGTCATGCTTCCAATACTGGAACATGTTGAGTGGCATGGGCTGTTGAGGAACCTAAGCTGCTGTCACTTACATCCATGATTTAACACCTTATATGGCATTACCCCAGCTCAAACATAATTGCAACTTTTACATATTGGTATTTCTGCCAAATTCATAACACCAGTAGTAGTGGATAGATTTATATTATTGGTATTGTCTCGGTGGTATATTCACATTTTTGTGCTGTTTTTGAGGTTCTGTTTTTTCTTAATACATGCACCAAATAAATTTCTATTCTCTTGCTCTTTAATTATGAATTGTAGCAATCTTTAAAGCAAATGTTTCTTTTTTGTGCCATGTTTAACAGTGCAGTGTATCATTTTGCTAAAGCGATCACTGTCTAACTTCTAGTGGTTATCTCAACCAATATTTTAAAAAGTTCTTTTTCTTGTATTTCCATTTAGCCACCAATATCTTGTTGTCTAATGTAAATTGAAGCTCCTTTTTATTTTTATAATGTGAAAAAAGAGGTGGGGGGGGGGGGGGGGGGGGCGCTATTTCTTTTGTCATCTTCCTGAGTCTAATGTAAAACTTTGTGTGTTCAGGAAGTCTAGGTATGTCATCCTTTTATGTCATCTTCCCATCTCTACAAATATCTGTGCTGCCTAATGATTAACACATTTGATTGAAACCATTCATGAAGATACCATGTGTTCTGCAATTATGAAGGCAGTGTCACATTTATTTGTCCACTTGTTATACAACTGTTTGTCACTAAGACAAGTACTTTGTCACTGTGGTTCTTTTGTTCTTGGAAGTAATGAATAGGATGACAATGGGTTGATGGAATATTAATCACTAGAAAATATAACAGCGAAAGAAACCAACAGAAGAGCTAATTAATTAATGAGTGATGAAAGACTATAAGTGCTGAGGAATAGAAGAAAAATAGTGTGACCTTCAGAGTTAAAAGATAACTAGAACACTTTTTGAAAATACATTTATTTATCATCAACCTGAAATAATTTCTGATTACATACAATATTTATGTAACTGACTTTGATATGTAGGATCACCAAGCCATGCTGTGGGACCTGAATGAAGGCAAACACTTGTATACACTCGATGGTGGTGCTGTCATCAATGCTATGTGCTTTTCTCCTAACCGCTACTGGCTGTGTGCAGCAACTGGACCTAGCATCAAGATCTGGGTAATTATTGAAAAACCACTACCTTTTTTTTGGTCTTTTGTTCATGTATACTTGTATTCATCTGAACAACTTTAGATTGTACAAGGAACAGCAATTTACTATGGAAATATGTGTTTTAAATACATTAGTTCAACTAAAGGGGAGTAGTGATGCCCCCAACGAGGTATGCACACTAACATAATATATTCATACACTGTCAGCGTTCACTATTACGTTTTTTGCCAGAAAGATGGTTAACTCTATCCTTCCAATGCAGATAAAGTGTATAGATCGGAAGTTCCACTGTTGGGATCTTCGCTGGTGAAGCAGATTATGTGCATGTGATCTGAAATCTTCTACAGTGTGCGCAAAGTGTTTATTGCAATATATGTCATCATTGGAATACCAGTCAATATGGCGAATTGGCAACAGGAACTGTTAAAGGCTGTGTCTGAAAAGTGTTGCAGTTTCCTCATATTCCGAGTCTGCTTGTTGCAGGAGCTACTGAGTTTAGTGCTCTGTGCACACCATGAGCTGTGCGTTGCATCCGTTTTGATATATTCAGATGCTCACGATGAATGATGGTATAGTATGACAGGGAACAGATGGCTGTGTTCACTTTCTGTGCGGTTTCACCTAATGTCTTTTGGCGTGTGCTGAGACTGCTATGATAGGTACTGCAGCTGCCTTTCTTTGTTTGGAGATGAGATAGTAATTCGGATGATTCTACTGGCATGGGCGTTTGAGCAATTGGATTTTAATTTGTTTTCAGTGATACCGGGGCCTTCCGTTACCTTCATTCACAAACATCAACTACACACAAACAAATTATGTCTCGTGTTTCAATTAAACATTTTGCATACTGAAATAATGAATATTCATTAATATAAAAATTATGCGGACTCTTTATGGAGTTTGCTGGTGTATGATTTATTATTTTAAAATATGTTGGTTAGTTCACTTGCATATTTTTGCTTGCACAATCTATAAATATTATGTCCTGTATGTTGTATATTGTTTTGTTGCGCCAATATTTTTCTTGATTTATGTATACATAATATTTTGAACATCTTGTTTTGCACTTTTCTGCAGTGACCTCAATTCATGTGAGGATTACTTTCACAAAAGTGCTAAATAAAATTGGCACAAAGTTTGTCATGTGAGTGGATTTATGAAGTTCACATCTTATTTGCCAGACATGGTTTATACAGCACATCATTAGAATGAAAGGGTAGACAACATAAATTCTCTTTGCCTTCCTATTCATAGACTAAGAAACTCACTTTCTGTGTATAGTTTTTATATGCTTAATGGATGCAATGGTTACAAATTTTGTAATATGCTTTATTTTTATGAATGTCAGGACTTGGAAGGCAAGGTGATTGTGGATGAGCTGAAGCCTGATGTGATGGCAGCTGGATCTGGAAGAGGGCCTCCTGAGTGTTTGTCCCTGGCTTGGTCTGCTGATGGACAGACCCTCTTTGCTGGTTACAGTGACAAGTTGATTCGTGTGTGGCAGGTCTCCATGGCAGCTAGATAAACTCTGCCAGAATTGTTTTTATTGAATGGTCCTAGTTTAGTTTGAAAATGAATAAAATAAAAGTTGATGGGCCCATGTGTTCTTTGTTACTACTTTAATTGTTAATGTTATATTGCTATTATTGAGTTATTTGCAGGTCATCGTCTGAACATGACCATAGGTACTCATATGCCCTCCTCAGCAAGTCTCGCAGTTCCAATAACTCCAGTTCTGTGTTGGTTGATAAGTCTTATACGCTCACTAAGTTTCTCGTTTCTGGCTGTGCCCATCTTCCAACTCCCAGTGATGTGGACTCATGGTTTTCGAAGTCCTGTGAAACTAAATATTTTTCTAAATCTTGACCTCACTGGGGCTCTGGTTTACAAAGTGCATAAACCTTATGTGACCAAAAAAGAGGTACTAATGGATGCTACATATACAAGGTGTCTCACTCCTACCGAACCCTGATTTCTTTAAAGGGTTTTACCACTAAGCACTCGCTCCTCCAGTATAGACAAACACGTTTTTCAGCTATCCCATGTGAACTCTCATGTACTGTACATGTCCAGAAATAAACAAGAACCATATTGCTGAGGCACCCTCACCAGAATGAAGATCAGCAAAAAAGTGCATGTCAGGCAGGCTGAACTACTCAATATCACAATTAAGTGTCACACACTATTTCAAATTTCACTGCGATATTTTCATTGGTGTTAAAATTGTTGAGGAAATGATGAGTCTGGTAGTGAGACACTCTGTACATATGTACTAGGCTAAGTAATTGAACCCCTCTATAATTTCATCTATTTGAGCCCCATAATATACCACACAGGATACATACCAAATGAACTAAAAACATCAACTTTCATTGCATTGCCTAAAAAGAATGGTGCAGTTGAATGCAGTGACTTTAGAACAATAAGCCTAATGAGCCATGTTACAAAAATCTTGCTAAAAGTTATACAAGGAAGGATTCAGAATAAAATCAATACTGAATTAGATGAGCAGCAATTTGGATTTAGGAAAAATAGCGGGACAAAACAAGCCATATTCTGCATGAGAACATTAATCGAAAAATACACAGAAGTAAACAAACCAATATATGCCTGCTTCATAGACTACACCAAAGCTTTTGATAGAGTACACCACAAACAACTTATAGAATGCCTAAAAGAGATACATCTAGATGACATGGATATACGACTAATATGCAATCTATACTGGGAGCAAACAGCAATAATAAAATATAACAAAGAATTCTCTACACCCATTGATATAAAAAGAGGAGTAAGACAAGGATGCATCCTATCACCAAGCTTGTTCAATTTATACACTGAGCAAATCTTTAAAAACATCATAGAGATGCCAGGCCTACAAATTAATGGAAAGATAATCAATAACCTAAGATATGCTGACGATACTGTACTACTAGCAGAAAATCCTAAAGACCTACAACAATTACTTAATGAAATAAACACGACAAGCAAAAAATATGGACTAGATATGAATATCAAAAAGACTAAAACTATGATCATAAACAAAGAAAATACTCAAAACCCACAAGTGAATATCAAAATTGAAGGAATAGACCTTGAGACAGTTCAGAACTATAACTACCTTGGACATACTATAACCAGTGATGGAAAATGTACAACTGAAATAAACAAAAGAATAGGAATGGCAAAAAGTAATTTTAATGTCATGAAGGACATACTAACATCAAAACAAATAACACCAGAGCTAAAACTAAGAATAGCAAAATGTTACATCTTCTCAATATTCCTATATGGTGCTGAAACATGGAAATTAGACAAGAAAACAGAACAGAGAATTGAAGCCTTTGAAATGTGGATATATAGAAGAATAGGTAGAATTGGATGGAAGGAAAAGAAAACAAACGACAAAGTCTTAAAACAACTAAAAATGAAAAGAGAACTTCTGAACACAATTAGAACAAGACAAATGCGATTCTTAGGCCATGTTAAAAGACACAACAGCCTACTGAAAGTGATCCTGGAGGGGAAAATACAAGGTAAAAGAGGCAGAGGCAGACCAAGATTAACATGGACGAGTAACATCAAAAGATGGACAAACCAACCGATGACAACCTGCACCATCAAAGCAAGAGATAGAGCAAAATGGCGCTCCATGGGAGCCAACCTTCGTTGCGGAGACGGCACTCAATGATGATGATGATGATTTGAGCCCCCATCAAGGCCAGCTCCTTGTCCTAACGTCTGTAACTGTGAATTGATATTGCACTCGCCCTGTGATGGACACTCAGAGAGCTGCTGTGCTATGCCCTCAGCCGCATGAGTGCCCAACTTTTGCCAAAATCTAGTGGCCTATAGATACAACACTACAGACAAATCTAAATGGGCCACTGCAAGAATGACTAAAGACAGTATAATTTATACAAGAAATGACATTTCAGATATAGACAATACTTGAGGTGAACGAAAGATAGCTAGATCTATTTGATAATCCAGTGATTGTGGTTTATTGTCTTCTGTCAAAACAATTAAACACAGACATTTGGAAATCACTTTTAATTTTAAAAATATGATCACAGGGAACAAAGATACGAAAATCAAGATATGGTTTAAAGTTCATTGTAAATTAAATATTTGATATGAAAATTAGTTATGAATGGAATGATAAAATATCTCAATTTTGTTGAAAGCACAAATTAGTTTAAAGTACCAAGTCAAAAATATTTTACAAAATTGTACATGTAGTCACAACAAATATGCACCAGGTATAGGTGCTGACATGAAAACAAACACTAAATTTAACAAACCGTACAAAAATGAGTTCTGCCTGATGTGATGTACACAGTACATTTTTTTTTTTTTAATCATGCATCCACTTCAATCTGCAGTTAATAAGTTACAGACCTGTATTTTTATTCGCCCATTACTCTAACATGGCCATCTATCCCATTTAAAAGAGTTCCTGAGCAAATCAAATAAGAACACAGGCAAAAAGTCCATTCTATCTATCTATTGACCTTTCAAGCCGTAGCCGGCCCATAGGGCATAGACCCAGATACCCCTTCTCTTATGTAAATTATTATTCTAGCAGTTTTCAATCCTTCTAAAGATATTTTATCACCATTTGTTTCTGTGCAAGCAACTCCCTAACTATGGTTAAAACTAAGATTTATGTTTTCATTATTCTTTATTTTGTTGACAATTTGATTTCAAGTTATTATTTAAATATGACTATTTTCAAAACTAAACAGCTAAAGCAAAATCATAAGACATCAATTTATTATAGTAATTAAATTGCGCCCTTAAACAGGTATACATTGTAATGTTATCAACGATGATATATCTAAGCCCATTTAACATCCTTTTAAGGGTGGGTGGCAATGAAAAGAGGAGCAGTAGTTTGGCAAGGAGAAAGACTGGTACCCAAAAATATGCTAAAGTTAGATGTGCTGGGATATAAGATAACACTGCCTCACAGCAGCAGAGCTAGAAGTTGTCAGCGAGCCACATCTGATGACTTGCACCAGGATCGGTGAACCAAATGGACCCCGTTGCACCTTACTGTGGTACCTCCAGTAACAGACTAACGTGTCTAGTCTGGTCAAGCAAGTAGGGATCAAAGAGGGAAAACAACCTGCCGGTACTTAAAAATGTGCTGAAGTCTGATGTGTTGGGCCGAAAGGCGCAAATATCACAGTTAACTGCACAACGCAGACACGTCCTTTTAAGGGCGGATAACGAGGTGTGCTCCTTTAGTCATCAGGCAAATGAGAGCAAGCAAGATAACACTGCATCGTTTAAGATCTGAATATAAAGTGAAATTTGGTGAACGCAGAAAAAAATGCAGTATTAGAAGTATAAAGTTATGAGATTTTAAATCGAGAACAGGGATATAAGCAGTTATGTCAGATACATCTTCTTGTAACTGACAGATGTTTCTACCTGGAAACAACAAACTAGAACCCTCAAGTGTAGTGGTGACCAAGTAAGATTGTATATACATTTCTGGTACAGCTGGTTTTTGAGCAGTAAAAGCAGATACTGAGCCATCAAGACCTGTCTGGGAGCATGTCAAAGATTAGATCAGATCAGTGTGTCCTTGTATGAAAAGTGTTAAAGAATGAGACAGGCCAGGAGCACCATCATAATCTGAATGCCACAACAAAAAAGTCAATACCTGCAGTTAAGTGCAAAAAAAACAGTAAAGTAACACCAAGTGGCGCATAGGGAATATGATGTTAGTGACAATAAAATTTACAGACCTCCGGCACATGATTTTTGGGGTAATGTGGTCGGTATTACACCCGTGCCGCTTTACTTTCCCAGAAAAAAATCAGGTGCCCATTAAAGGCTGGGTGAAACGGAAGCTGTCGGTTGGGATTTAACCCTACCTCTTGTCCTTTGTAGACCAGTTCACTAACCGCTAAGTTATCGCGACTCCCAGTTATCATGTGTACTGTAAGGACAATACTGCTGATGTAGACTTGAGTGAATGAACACAAATACAGTACAATGCCTACGTGCAAACTAGAATGTCCATATCTGGTACTCCTACATAGTTAAAATAATTAGGTTCAAATATAACACACTTGAATTTACAATACTAGGAAAATGTTAAATCACTTGAAATATAAAATCAATGGAAGAGATAATTGTCTTTGATTGGGGGTGGGGGGGAGAGTAAACAATACACAAAATGAAATGCATCTGGTTATTGTGAGGTATATATGAAGAAATTGCACATTATCGTAATTTTAAATAAATGATATTTGCTTGTAAAAGCCATACTGACCAACATCGGATCATTCAATATAACATTATCATAGCACACAAAATCTTGGCATGCCGAAAAAAGTTACCTTGTAAGATGCTTTTGAAAACGTGGTGATAATATAAATTGTGTCCATTTTTCAGTGATTCGCTCACTTTAATTCTTGGGCATGTAATTTAGTATATATGATTATCTATTTGGCTTCTATTGTTAGAATTTCTATCATTATAGTTGAATTACAAACTGAGTTACTTCATGTATTACTTCAAGGAAACATGGAGAACAACAAAATTGACAATCACGAAGATACAGACGTTCATTAATGTATGCTTACGCAGAATAAAAGGATGGAAATGGCAGGACAAATTCACTAACATAGAATTATGGAAATGTACCAGTCAAATACCAGTGGATAAAGAGATACAGCGAAGACGATGGCGCTGGATAGGACACACACTGCAGAAGCCAACTGAGAGTATTACACAACAGGCCCTTTTTTGGAATCCCCAGGGGAAAAGAGGAAGACCAAGGAATTCTTGGAGAAGACATAGAAGCACAGATGAAGATGATGGGGAAGACATGGAATGATCTTAAAAGAATGGCAAGAAACAGAACGATTTGGAAAGTGTTTGTTGAAGACCTATGCTCCACTGGGAGCTAAAAGGTAGAAGATGATGATTACTTCAAGGAAATGACCTGAACAAAGAAAGACAAGACTACTCCCACAACATCTATCTTCCAGCAACACCCTAAGTGGGACATTACCCTAACTCAGGCAAACTTGCAAATTTTGACAGACACATTGCTGCCTGCTGAAGAGTGGAGAAATGAAAAAAGAAAAATAGAAAAAACAATAAGGTTAAAGCATTATGTAATAAGTGAAAGACACAAATTAATTTATGTTGCCCACTTATAACATAAAGCTTTAGCCATATAAACAGAAAGTCCTGTGTGCACTCCCACGTGTTAAAGAACCGTTGGCTGTGGTAAAGTGCGGGCCACAAATGGTCGTTTTTTTTTTGTTTTTTTTTTTCATTTCTCCTTTCAGTTAGCTTTACTGCAGCTTCACATTTTTAATGCTTTTCTTTGCTTTTCACCCTGCTGAAGAATGACCTGGATTGGAAACAACAAGCAAATATGTAGATCACTTATAGTTATATGGCCAATTCGATCAGCTGATTCCATGTCATTCACAGATTCACCACCACATTACATAAAAATAATCTTTATAGAATGATATTAACCTGACCTTCTTTTCTCTTTTCACTGGTACCTAAAAGGTGTCGTGGTTTATATCATTTGTCATTCTTTAGCTGCTCGAACTGTCTGAATTAGTGATTTTCCTTTGTTGTTACATGTCTCTATCACTGCATCTATCCATCTTCTTCTGTGTCTTCCTCTTAGTCTTTTTCCATGCATTCTTGAGAAGAACGCCCTTGATGGTGATTGGTGAGGATTCATTCTGACCAGGTGGCCAAACCATTGAAGTTGTTGTTCTATATATTCTTGGCAGGGTTTTATTCCTATCATTTTTCTTATCGTTTCATTTGGTATTCTATCTCTTCTTGTGTTGTTTGTTACTTTTCTCAGGCATCGCATCTCACATGTATTGATCTTTCTTAAATGGGATTTATAAAGGGTCCATGTTTGACTTTCATAGCACAAAGTTGGTATGAAAATGCTATTTATTATTCTTTGTGTTGTAGTTTTCCCACTTGCATTTTCGTTCGTGATCGTAATAGCACAATGGATGGTAATTAAAACAAACTGTAAGAATAAATCACAAATTAATCCGTTCAAAATAACACAAGAACGCTTGAATTTCTTTTTACTACGGGCATTGAAATTCACTTATAACTTAAATTTGACTCCCATCAAAAATTGCATCGTGTTGCCAGCACAGTCACACACCAGAAGTCCTTTACTGTATAATTTAGTGATGTGCCAATATGCAAAATTCTCCATGACAAATTTATAAGAATCAAATAAGACGCAAAGATAATGTGCTCAAATGTAGAGAAAATGCGGATAAGAATTTTAAAAAGTGCTCAAATTTAGATAAAATGTGGACAAGAATGGAAAATACTCAATGTGAGATTTATCAAATACTAATATGGAATCATGCAGCTCTGATCCCTTTCATGACCAAATAAACTAGATGTTTTAGTGTTAACTGGGCTTTCTTTGTAATTTTACAGGTAGAGCATCTGTGCAAATCTGCTCATCTGATCCTCTCTCAAACAAGGGAGAAAAGCCAGCACCCTTAGAGCAATGCCAACGGCGCAGGGTTACATGATCTTGATCCATACTGTACCATTAGATGTCCTATAGGGCTTGTATTTTTCGCCACCCATTTATATTCTGGGATGTTTATTTTAATTTTATGTAATGAGTTTATGCCTGTCAACTTTGCTTCTCTTTTAAGTGCTCTTTTTAGTTTCTCATTTTAGTTCCTCTTTTCCGGTATACTGATGTCTCCAATAGAATAGCCTGTTTTGGAATTCTCTTGTTTTTCTTCTCAGCTCATGTCTGACATGTCTATCTTCTTTTCTTAATTGTAGGTGAGATCTTTGGTTGCATGGCCGTTTCTTTTATTTCAATATTAGTCTTGAATTCATTCCAGTGTCCACAGTATTTATCTTAGGCATTTGTCTTCAAAAGTGTTTAGTTTTTCCTCACTTCCTTTGCTGTTTTCCAGCTTCACATACATAGGTAAGTGTTGATTATAAAGTGATGCATGAGGAGTAACCAAATCATGAGGCCGAAGAGTTGAGACCAGACAAAAATAGAAACATGCTGATACTGTGTCCATTAGAGTGCATGTTCAATGTAACTATGATATGTCATTCTCATTCTGGAGACTTGAAAACCTAAAAGTAAATGATATGTCATTCTCATTCTGGAGACTTGAAAACCTAAAAGTAAATGATATGTCATTCTCATTCTGGAGACTTGAAAACCTAAAAGTAAGTGACAATGTGCTCATCCTGCGGAGTTCTTTCAGGTGGCGAGAGCTCTAGTCACTTGCTCCAAAATGAGAAGAGAAAACATTTGGAGCCATTACAAGTGGCATGACTGGACAAGCTGCCTCATGACATCAGCCTTGAACTGACCAATGCCTTCTGTGCACTCAAGAATGACTTATACAGATGCATGTAGAAGATGAAACACCAATGGATAAATGGCTGTCTGATGTGTCATCTAAACTTCCCAAAATCCACACCAAGCACTCTTCTTTCTTGTTCTGATTTTGATAGCCATCTTCTACTGTGAGTGGAGTGACTGCCATCAGCTAAGTCTAATTTTTATCTACAATTATTTCTTTATACTTACATTTTCATATCTCCACATTTCTGTTATCCTTTAACCTGTAGCACATCTCTTCCTCATCTCATCATCCCATCTCTTATCCCTCTGACCACTTCTCCTTAACTAATCACACTAGATGTAGTAGTAATTATCTGTGCCTCACCATTTGTTTTCATTTTCTAAAGAAGGGTGCATGTAGGTCAAAACATTGGTATTTTGTTGTGTTCCTTTTTTTGTAAAGCTGTCACCATACCTTATAGGAGTGTATGATACACCCCACTACTGGCTCCTTCCAATCTTCTTTTACCCCTGTAATATAAACAATTAGAAGAAAACCCAGTCAGAACAATTACACAGGAAGAACTTCTATTGATTGTCCTTCTGAACCAATGATGGTATATAGAGCAGAGACTCTCCATGTCCAACAATCTTTACAATTAAGTGTCAGATTTTGTATCGGACCTGCATTGTATCTCAAATGTCCTGTTCCAGATGAGCCTCTCAACTTCGGCAAGGGATCTGATGGCCGCTGTAGTTGTTTCTCATCTCTGTATTCTTTTTATAATTTTTCCATATTAACCTCTTTCTATTTGTTCCCTATTTCCCACTTGCGGGCTTGGTTTGGGATTCTCTTGTCTTTTCTCATCACATGGCCAACATATGACCATCACCTATTCCTGATTATAGATGAAATTGTTGGATGCACTGACATTTCTCTTCTCTGCAATAATCTTTAATTCACTCCATGGTATGGTATATGGAGCACCCTCTTGAGGCATTTGTTTTCAAATGCATCTATTTTTTTCCCCTATTTCTTTAGTTGTTTTCCAGCTCTCACATAGGAGAAAGAAAACATGAAAGACTGTCTATTAGGGAAGCAACTCAAACTACAAGTAACTGCTACCTTTACAGGAAGATCAATGTAATCCACAAAGCAATAAATGTGTTGATCCACAATAAGCAAATAACTTAGTGAAGCAAGAAGAAAACACATCCTCTGCATTTACTGGAATATTATATTATGTTAATCATATTCAGATTAGACAATCAACAATTACAAAAATTAATACAGTTGATTGTAATAATTATTATCAGTTAATTATACTACATGACAATCACTTGTAGGTTTGAAATGCATTATTATTATTTTGATGAATTTATAGCTCTTGAATGTTCTCTTTCATGAAAAATACAAGACAGCTGACAGTTTGAACAAAACATCACACTTTTAATTAAAACAATCAAATATCTTGTAAGTGCTGTTCAGCTGCTGTATGGTGGTGGTTTCTGAAAAGTATTAAAATGAGATGTATTTTTAGAAAACGTCTATAAGATCTGTCACATGTAGTAAAGACAAATCCAAAATGTAAAATACATTCAAGGGGAAAAATCAATAATGTAAATATATCATTTTTTTTCAAATTCGATTCACTAGTAAGCAATATCAAGCCTGAAAGAGAACAGACTCATCCAGGATATTAAGGAAAAACATGTACACTGTCACAAAAGCAGAGCCGGAAAAACATGTACACTGTCACAAAAGCAGAGCCGGAAAAACATGTACACTGTCACAAAAACAGAGCCGGAAAAACATCGTGGAAAAGTCAATGAAAGAAAAATCACCACTTGGGCAATTTTATCGCAAGAAAATTTACCTACGGGAAAACATCGAAGTTTATCCTTAGCTTATTACTTAGCTAAAAGGTTAGGGTACTATCAAAACATATTAAAACATTTGTTGGACTTACGCCAACAATTCAAACATTCACAGCCACAATATCTGCACCTTTTGGCCTGACACATCAATCTTCAGTATGGCTAGACTATACTTAACAATTTTTGCCCAGACAACGACCATTTTGGGTCTGTGCTTTTCCACTTTTAAACATCCAAAGGTTCTTTAACATGTGGGAGTGCACACAGGACTTTCTGTTTTTCACATTTTCCAAGAGGGATTGACATAGGATCTCACTACCCAGAGATCAGGAAAGGGTAAAGCCAGTGGTGAAAAAACCACATTTTCAGTTTAAAAAAAAATTTAACCCAGAACCTTCCAGTACAGAGGTCAACATCTTACCTCTATACAACTCAGTCCCCTGAATAGGGTGTGAGTTCTGTTATTTGTAGATCCTGACACGGTCAGTCATCTGTGGGTTGTTGACCATTCAACAGTCCAGTTGCTTGTCCAGCTGTTTAATTTATTTCTGTATACAACTCAAAAGTGGCACACCACTTACTTTTATAATATCTTAGTTCTGATCATTGTGTTTCCTTTTCTTATACTAAGGTAAAGGTAAAGTACGAGACTTGAACCGGCATCTTAGCACGCAAGTTTCCACCCATATGTGCTCGGCCGACTATCCAGAAATATTAGGAGATTTCTGGATAGTGTCGCTTCAAGCATCGAAACTCTTGATGCGAGGCAACATTCCTCACCTTCCCCGGGGTAATACCCTGGTAGCCATTTCTGCCAACGGCTGGGTCGACCGTGGGGGTATTTTTTTTTTCCAACCACGAGTACAATTCACACTTCCATTCTTATACTAAGTATTCCTCTAAAGCATCTCTCTTCTTTTATTCTCATCTTGGTGTTTACACCATCAGATCCGGCTTCGGGTTGCTGCCGGATGTACTGAGTTAAGTGCTCTGTGTACACCGTGAGCTGTGAGTTTAATCCATTTTGATCGTGTTTCAATATTCTGATTGCTTATGGTGAATGATAATATAATATGACAGGGAATAGATGGCTGTGTTCACTTTCTGTGCAGTTTCGCCTTATGTCTTTTGGCATATGCTGAGACTGCTATGATGGGGACCGCAACTACCTTTCTTTGTTTGGGAGGTGAGATATTAATTCAGATGATTCCACTTGCAAGGGCAGTTGAACAATTATGGATTTTTATTCGTTTGCAGTGATACGGGGGCCTTCCATAACCATAACTATCAGACAAGTGTTTGTGATAAATTTAACTTCATACAGCTGTGATTGAAATGTTTCAGCTGATACCTCCTTCCTGGTCAAATATTGGACAATTCTGTTGTATATTTAAGATGTCTAAATTCAGCAGTTATGATTGTTCTTTTCTTTTTAGCTGTCAATGTATATCTTTGATATTAACAGCATAGTGTTGTACATTGTCATATTTTGCATCAATCATCAATTTTATTTTTTTTTTTTAAGTTGTGTTGAACATCCAATTTGTTGGATTGATTTGTTGTACCTGATTTCAACTTTAGCCTCTTCTTGCATTCGCCTGATGACTACTCATCATTATCTTCTGCAATTAAAAGGGCGTTAAGTAGGTGACATGTATTGCACTGATGGTTACAGTAAGCAGTGAAATTGCTTTGGCCTAACACATCCACCTTCAGCATGGGATTTTTAAGAACTGGGTTGACTTTCCTACTTGTTTGGCCAGTCAGGCTAAGTCAACACTGTTATCAAAGCCATCATTGGTTGGGGGGGGGGGGGGGGGAAGAGGGAGAGGTGTCTAGATTCACGAGAAGTTGGCTTCTGGATGGATAGTGAAATCCTGCCACAAGTGGTGGGACTTTTTCACCTCAAATTCATGGTTAGTCATGGCTAAACCCTGTACTGGTCTCTGGGTAGTGAAATTCGATGTTTAAACCGCTTTGATAATGATAAAAAACAAGAGGTCCTGTGTGCACTAGGGAACATTAAAAAAATCCTTGGCAATCAAAAGTTGAAAAGATTAGATCAAAAATGGCCAAATCCCAGGTTAATGTTAAGCAAATTTACCCATGCAGAAGACAGATGATATGGGCCTAAAGATGCAACTATTTCGCGACTTTGCTATAATCAACACACACACTCACTTAATGGATGAATTCTAAGAAGAAGAAGAAAACCCCCAAAAAATTGAAATTTCTGATCAAAATGCCTAATGACTGCTAAACATCTAACATAAACATCCCCAGAATATAAGTAAGAAGTATTGGTACTAGTAATCTTAATTGATAACTAAAACACTGGCTGATTACAGAGGATAGTTCATGTTAGGGACCAAGATTGGTCAATGCGGGCGAAAACATTTCATTACATGACAGGTGCTCTCAGGGCAAAATAGGAGCATAGATAGTTATCTGTTGAGGACAAGAGAGTTCAATTCTGATTAAAGTCTTAGGATTACCCAGCTTTAAATTGGTAGAGTCAAGGCAAAGAAATGCATAAAAATGCAAAGCTGCAATAAAGCTAACTGTAAGGAGAAAAAAGATTGTGCACGCACACGTACCCCCTGCGCAATAGCATTCATTTTCCTTCTGGCCACAGCGCAGTGTACAGGGAAACCATTTTATTTTTATTTCTCATTCGAGTTTGAAATGATTTTTTTCCATTATTTATTATTTTTTAATTTTAAATTCTCTATTATCTGTGTGTGTGTTGTATGTTTGATCCTGCTGAAGGCCTACTGAGCCGAAACGTCGTTCCAATTTGTGTCGTCCATTTATAACGTAAAGCTTTAACCATACAGTATTTTTTCTACATTTTTCTATATTTTTTTCATTTCTCCTTACATTAGTACCAGACAATTCATGACATGGTTCTTTCTTTCTCAGGGCTGAGCTTTTTTCATTTAACACACTCCATTGATCTTTACTATTCTCTGGTTCTTCCATTGACATCATCTCATACTGTGCCTTCTCTCTCCACAATTAGAACCAATTCTTTTTGATCTCACTTTTCTTTACCATGTGATCATGCCCGGTAACTTAGGCATGACCTTTATTTCCGGTCTCATATCTTTGTGACTCGGCTGGTACTCTTTTGGTCTGAGAAGTATTTTCATGGAAATTTGTTTTGTTTGTGTTCCCTGACAAAATGTCTTTTTGGCCAAAATTATGTCTCAGTATCATTAATAATGTAAAGCTTCAAAATAAGTTAATCAAGTCTTCTTTACCACAACCAGCTTTACTATGTATGAATATATATTTATGTATAATTTAACTCTTTCCGTATGTTTTGAAGCATCATGCAGATTTCGGTCATGTACATTCCGCTGCACAGTGCATCACTTTCAATTTGATTAATGCAAAATGTCATCAAACCATATTCTTTGTATAGGTCTTTGATCATCTTGGTATTAGTGAAATATAATACCTTGTTTAGTTATCTAAAAATGTATATATAACATGTTAAGTGTTAGATAAATATAAACATGCAGACTGATATTTAAAACCATGAAACATTTTGTCTCTGAAATCTCTATAGCTAAATTGATAAAAACCTTCAGTAATATGAGAGATAGCTCAGTGGTTAGTGAACTGGACTACAAAGGACAAGAGGTAGGGTTCGATCCCAACCGACGGCTTCCAGTTCACCCAGCCTTTAAAGGGTACCAGATTTTCTTCTGGGAAAGTAAAGCAGCACGGACGTAATACTGACCACATTACCCCAAAAATCATGTGCCGAGGGTCTGTAAAATTTATGGTCACTAATATAGCAGGGAATGTATAGCTAAATGTATAACAGGGAATTGCACACCAAGAGATCGGGAAGTAAAAATTAAGCACAAAATACACAGAAGGAGAAATGACGTAAATGAAGTTTATGACGTAGGGATAAAGAGACGGTTGTGAGGAGACAACGAAGATAGTCAGTTGGAGATCGGCAGTCGTGATGAACGGACGTGTAGTTGAGGACAGAGTAGAATATAAGTGGAAACGTATGCAAGGAACCCTGTAGAGATGGATAGTTGGAAGCTTAGTAGAATGTAGACGACTGCGGAAATGTATGCAAGGAACCCCACAGATAGATGTATAGTTTTAAACCAGATAGATAGAATAAGGAAGATCGTTGAGTGATTGTTGTATTACCTTGATATAACAAGAAGTGTGAATTAATAGAGTTAAACCTGAAAGAGTTAATCCTGAATTCTGACAATTTCAATGGCCAGGCTGTGGGTGTTTTTTTTTTCTAGTAAAAAATATAAACAGTCAATGAACAAAGAAAGCTACCAACAGATTAATAAGTCATTATTGTACATACTGTTGCCTGTGCAGTTTCATAACTTGGAGGTGTCAGTGGTGTATTTGGATACACTGTTGGTGCCGAAGGATACAGGTTATTGTGTTCTGGCTGTAGACTATAACCAGTGTTACTATGAACAACTGTCCCATAACCTGGATATTGTGAGTCAGCCATGACCACGACTCGGTAACGTGCCCTTCTACGACGCCAGCAAGCCAAGGCACAAGCCAGGATCAGAAAAAAAACAACGACCCAGATCAACCAAAACCCTGAAAGTTGAAAGAAGTAAAATGTGATTAAAAAATTGTAAAAAAAAAAAAAATGACGGTTTTGAGTATGTTTAAATCTATCTATCTATCTATTGACCTTAGCCGGCCCATAGGGCGTAGACCAAGATACACCTTCTCCTATCTGAATTTATGTTCTAGCAGTTTTCTTTTAAAGATATTTTATCAAATCTCGCCATCTGTCTCTGTTCTGTGCAAGCAGCTCTATCTCATTAAGGGAGCCGAATCCTGCTGCTCTTGCCTCTCTCATCAATGTTCTTCTCAGTGTCTCCCTGGGTCTTCCTTTTTTTCTCTTACCTGTTGTTTCCCACATGAGGGCTTGCTTTGCTATTCGGTTATTATCTCTTCTTATCACATGTCCAACATATGACCATCGTCTTTTCTTTATTACTGAAGATATTAGTGGTTGATTGGCGATTTCTCTAATTTCCTCGTTTGTATCAGGTCTACATTTCATTAACAACATCATTTTTATGATAGCGGCTTGTTAAACCTCTGATCAACGGTTATATACCAAGCCGGAGAAAAATAATTCCTCCATTTTGGAAACAACCGGAAACAATGGATTATGTTTAAATAGGTTTCTTTTGTGTCATATTATATAAAGTAATGATGTTATTCAACACATCCTTGATAATAAAGCCTTGTTCGTTGAGTGGTTAGTGCACTTGCTTCCTGATCTGAAGGGTCTGGGTTCGATTACCAGACGTGGCACATGTTGTTTCAGACCAATAAGGCATCAGGGTCCTAAAGCCAGCCTCTAAAAATGGATACCAGCGATTTTTCTATGTAGAGACAGCCAGGTGTGATACCGACCACATTACCCAAAAATATTCTAAGCTCACAGCAAATGTGGCCACTAACACATATTTCCTATCCGCCTGGCAAAGAGTGGAGGAAATCTTTACTTTTTTTATTTTTAAAGTCTTGATGGAGATAAGAAAACAAAAAGAGTTCTTTAATATTTTGTAGAGCCAGTCTAGACATAAGAAAGTGAATCTTGGACATTTGATCAACAGATAAGATCAAATGAGACCACAAAAAATATGGTTTCACTGAAGAATGTTGAGAATACCATGGGCAGCTAAAAAGAATAGTGAGGATGTGAACTTATTACTAATATCAGGAGGAAACATCATTTTGCTGACCATGTAATGTGAAAAGAACAGCTGAAAACAAATTGACAGCTGGAAACAAGCTGGAAAATTGTGGGACGATGAAATATATGAAAACAGAGAGAAAGACAGAAGAGAGTTGGAGACAGCATTTCCCAAAGTGGGTGCTACTGTCTCCTTGGGAGCACTAGAACAATCCAGTGGGGAGGTAGAAATAAAAAAAAGTAAAGTACCCCCCGTCACGCCAAGTGGCGTATAGGGAAATATGGTGTTAGTGCCCCTATATTTTATAGACCTTCAGCACAAGATTTTTGGGGTAATGTGGTCAGTATTACGCCCGTGCTGCTTTACTTTCCCAGAAAAAAATCCGGTACCCATTTAAGGCTGGATGAACCCGGAAGCCGTCAGTTGGGATCGAACCCTTCCCCTTGTCCGTGGTAGTCCAGTTCACTAACCACTAGGCTATCACGGCTCCCGGGGAGGTAGAAGCCTCGGGTGCAATTGGAGGCAAAAAATTTTAATAAGGGGGTGGTGGAAGCATAAAGAAAGAAAAGAACATTTTCAGCAATAATACAATGCAAAAAAGAATAGATGAAATGGCTCAAGAGGTTGAAAATTTAGTATGAGTATTTAAAAACATCCCAGTTTTCTGTATAGCTTGATGAGTCAACTCTGCTGAAAATGAAGGCTTACTTATAGTATATGTGCAACTCATAAAAGAAAAAAAAAATTGCAAAGAATTTTGTTTGCTAAAAATTTATTAACTGAAGCTAAAGGAGAATTGATATTTAATAATTTGGAAGAGTTTTTCAAAGAAAAAGAAAACCCGAAGGAGTAATATATTGTCTATCGCAACTGATGGTGTTTTAGCGATGATAGGGTGCTACAGGGGTCTTCTCGCATATTGAAAAAATAGCTGTCCTAAAAGTATTCTCTGTACACTGTCATTCATTTTCAACATTTAGTTGCCAAACATCTGAGTGAAAATTTATATAGCTAATTATTTTATGTCATTAAAAGCAATTAATAAAATCAGCAGTTCAATAAAAGGAAAATTATGTGGACAACCTTGCATTGACTATAGTGAAGAATTCAATCACTTGCTACTTCGTACAGAAGTTCAATGGCTATCAAAAAGTGCCTGTTTTGATTAATTTTATAAACTATTTGGCTCAGTGCTTGAGTTCTTAGAAAATGAAGATGTTTTACAAACCAACTTGATTGATTCTAAAAAATGACATAGCTTATTTGACAGAGGGGTTAAGGCAAAGAAATGCAAGTGAATGCATAAAAATGCGAAGCTGCAGTAAAGCTGAATGCGAGGAAAAATAGAAAAAAAAAACAAAAAATGGTATGTTAGAAGCTTTACGTGATTAGTAGACGACACAGATTCGAACGACGTTTCGGCTCAATAGGCCTTCAGCAGGAACAAACAAACAACATACACACACAGATATGTGAATAAATAAAACTAATCCTACATAGCTAACTAGTAATGAAACATCAAAACAAAATAATCGAAATATGTTGACTTCCCTGTGTATCGTGGACAGTGGTCAGGCTATGAAAGGAATTTCTCACGGGTGTAGCTGTAATTTATACCCTGTGGTCAGAGGTGAAGGGTTCTAAAAATACACGAGTGGGGGGAACGCTATCTAGGTACGTCGACTACAAAGGCACAGGCAATATCTGAAAGTATCTAAGGGCCCATAAATACATGTATACACACACACACAGATGCGTGTATACATATGTACACGTGCAAGAAGACGTGCACATACTAATACATATCAACATACACATACATATACACACACATACATGTGTATGCATACAAGCAAGAGCACATATACATGCATGTATATGCGTATACATATATATACCAATACCCGTGCCTATGAACACATACATGCATGTGCACATCCATACAGGGACAATCATATGTGTGGAAGGGTTCACACCGGGGTCAGTGTGCAAACTCGAAGGAGAAAGAATAGAATAGTGGAATGACAGGTACTCAAAAGGTGGAAAGAGTGGGATGTATGAGAGTGGGGTGCAATAAAAACATATAAGGGGTAAGTAGCGCAGAAAAAAGGTATATAGGAGAACACCGAAGTGCTTATTTGACAGACTTTTCTCATAAATATCACTTTTTTTATTTACTGATTCAAGCATCCCAAAATATATTTCATTTCTTAGTTAAAAAAAAACAAACAAAAAAACAGGGGACTGGGTGATCTCGAGGCATGATGCCAGTTTCGAGACAGAGAGGTTGTGAGTTCAAATCCCGGCTGCACCAGCAATTGGGATTTTTATTTGTGATATCTCTGCGGCAACTACCCCTGGTCTCAGCCGTGAGGCCTGGCTTGAAGCGTCAATTACTCATCAACAGAAAAGATATGAGTACCTACGAAGACAGAGTTATCTGTCTGTGCTGCTAGGGACCCCTGTGCACACGGCTGCCAAGGAAAATCTGATTAACAAGCAAAATCAGTTCCTAGTCTCTAGGAACTTTGCCAGAGGTGAAAGCTGACGAATGCAAATAAAAAAAAATTTCTTAGAAAATGACTTACACCACAACTCATAGATATCTGTCTCCCAGCAACAGCCTGTAGATCCATTATCCAGACGGCAGCAGTATGCATCATCTCCTATTAATAATAATAATAAAAAACAACACAATTAAGACAGCAATAACGGTTTAACTCCCAAATGTTAATAAGTAAAAGTAAAGGTGCCTTGCTAGACGTATGGGGAATCTTGTGTTAGGGATGGTCATATTTTTCAATGACCATGACCCATATTTGGGTGATGTAGTCAGTATCAGTTAGAAAGAAACTAAGCTTGAACTGCACAATTTTAGTCTAAAACATAATGACCTAGGGATAGACTCTCTTTAACATCATCATCATCAAGTACCAGGTCTGCTGGCGTAGGTGATCATGTCTCTCCACAACTTTCGATCTCGATAGTTATTTATCATTTCTGTTGTTGACCTTCTGCCAAGACGTTTTCTTAAGCTGTCTGATATTTTTTCTCTCAGCTTCCCTCTATCTCTCCGTCCCTCAATTTTCCCAATTGTTACAATATATTCCAGTTCTCTTCTCATTACATGGCCAAAAAATGATGATTGTTTCTTCCTATTATTGGACATTAGCTCTCTTTTTGTTTTGGCCTCTTTCAGAACATTTTCATTACTCTTTTTAACTGTCCATGGTATTCTCAACATTCTACTGTAAAACCACATTTCTACAGACTCCAGTGATTTTCTTGTCTGTTGTCCTATTTAACACGCTACCACATGCTTAAATGCTTAAGACCTTCAGGTGTGGACAGAACAGTTTAAATTTACCAGCAGCCAACTAATAAACCATATCACACTTACCATAGCAATAATGATTCAAACACTTGATGTAAGCATTCTGTTGATGAAGGTAACACAAAATTGAATTATACTATATATATAATAATATTTATACGTACACAATATATGATTAAAAAATGTTTATATGTAAACCTTAACAGCTACGGCAGACTGTTTATTGCATGTTTTGTTTAGTTTTTAGTTTATAAGCTCTAGATTTTATATGTATGTATGTATATATATATATATATATATATATATATATATATATATATATATATACAAAAAATAAATTAATAATATAATTGTTTCATTATTAATATAAGAAGAAATTTACAATGTCAATGAGATAGTAAGCACCAGTTTAGCTCTAATACTTAATAAGAACTGTGTATGGTGGAGGTACTGAGTGTTACGATGGACTGGTCTCAGTTCAAATGATTTAGAAATAAATTTAAATAATAAGAGTTTGGGCTGGGAAAATGTGCTCTAAGGCAGCATTTCTCAAACTGTGGCCCACAGCGGTCCATGATGACATGACAGGGGGTCCACGAAGGCTTGGAGAATAGTATGATATTTTGTAGCTAAATGTAGCGAGAGAATGAATGAATGAAAGCCTGGGGGTCCAGGACAAGAAAATATATTTAATGGGGGGTCTGAGGTAAAGGAAAGTTTGAGAACTGCTGCTGTAAGGAATGCTATTTTGTACCGCTGTGACACACTAAAATTTAAGTTTATCATAACCTTGAATATGTTATTTCACTTTTGTTATTTTCTATGTCAGTAGATAATAGATATTAGTATATTAAATGTTAAATCATCATCATCGAGTGCCTTCTCCGCAACGAAGGTTGGCTACCATGGAGCGCCATTCTGCTCTGTCTCTTGCTTTCGATGGTGCAGGTTGTCATAGGCTGATTTGTCCATCTTTTGATGTACTCGTACATGTTAGTCTTGGTCTGTCTCTGCCTCTATTACCTTGTATTTTCCCCTCCAGGATTACTTTTAGTAGGCTGTTGTGTCTTTTAACATGGCCCAAAAATCGCATTTGTCTTGTTTGAATTATGCATAGTAGTTCTCTTTTCATTTTTAGTTGTTTTAAGACTTCATCGTTTGTTTTCTTTTCCTTCCATCCAACTCTACCTATTTTTCTATATATCCACATTTCAAAGGCTTCAATTCTCTGTTCTGTTTTCTTGTCTAATTTCCATGTTTCTGCACCATATAGGAATATTGAGAAGATGTAACATTTTGCTATTCTTAGTTTTAGCCCTGGTGTTATTTGTTTTGATGTTAGTATGTTCTTCATGACATTAAAATTACTTTTTGCCATTCCTATTCTTTTGTTTATTTCAGTTGTACATTTTGCATCACTGGTTATAGTATATCCAAGGTAGTTGTAGTTTTGAACTGTCTCCAGGTCTATTCCTTCTATTTTGATATCCACTTGTGGGTTTTGAGTATCTTCTTTGTTTATCATCATAGTTTTAATCTTTTTGATACTAATATCTAGTCCATATTTTTGCTTGTCATGTTTATTTCGTTAAGTAATTGTTGTAGATCTTTAGGATTTTCTTCTAGTAGTACAGTATCATCAGCATATCTTAGGTTATTGATTACCTTTCCATTAATTTGTAGGCCTGTCATCTCTATGATGTTTTTAAAGATTTGCTCAGTGTATAGATTGAACAAGCTTGGTGATAGGATGCATCCCTGTCTTACTCCTCTTTTTATATCAATGGGTGTAGAGTTCTCTTTGTTATATTTTATTATTGCTGTTTGCTCCCAGTATAGATTACATATTAGTCGTATGTCCATGTCATCTAGATGTATCTCTTTTAGGCATTCTATAAGTTGTTTGTGGTGTACTCCATCAAAAGCTTTGGTGTAGTCTATGAAGCAGGCATATATTGGTTTGTTTACTTCTGTGTACTTTTTGATTAATGAGTCTCATGCAGAATATGGCTTCTTTTGTCCCGCTATTTTTCCTAAATCCAAATTGCTGCTCATCTAATTCAGTATTGATTTTATTCTGAATCCTTCCTTGTGTAACTTTTAGCAAGATTTTGTAACATGGCTCATTAGGCTTATTGTTCTAAAATCATTGCATTCAACTGCACCATTCTTTTTAGGCAATGCAATGAAAGTTGATGTTTTTAGTTCATTTGGTATGTATCCTGTGTGGTATATGTCGTTGCATATGTCTGTAATCACTTCAATGCCAAAATCTTCTAGTGCCTGTATCATCTCTATCTGTATGCTGTCAGGTCCTGCTGCTTTTCCATTTTTCATTGTTTTTATAGCTTTTTCCACCTCAGATTTTAAGATTTTATATCCTGATGTACATTTTATAACAGGTTTCTTGTCCCTTTGATCCTGAAATAGTTCAGTTATATATTCCTGCCATCTATCTATAATATCCTTATTGTCTGTCAGCATTTTCCTTTTTTTGTTTGCAATGCAGCCACCTTCTGTGGCTTTTTTATTTTTATTAGTCATTCTCTTTATTTCTGTGTGCATTCCTCTTAAGTCTTGTTTGCTTTCCATAGTTTCTATTTCTATACATTTTTGGCTGAGCCAGTCTTCTTTTGCCTTTTTGCATATTTCATTATCTATTTTATTGTATTGGGCAGTGTTCTTCGCTTGTCTCCTTTATTCCATTTTTTTCTAAGATAGTGTTAGTTATCCATTTTTTTTTTGCTCTTTCCTCTTTTGGGTAAGGTGTCGCAGGTTTCTTGTATGCTTTTCTTTATGCACTGCCATTTGGTTGTTACTTTTTCATCAGGATTTTCTCTTCTGTATTGTTCAATTCCTTCCTCTAGCAGCTTCTGGTATGTGTTCTTTACTTGTATTGTATAGGTATCTTTAATATCTTTTTTTGATTTAAAGCTGTTATATCTAGTGGATTTGTTGATGAATTAGACTTTTGCTTGTTTCTCTTTAGTTTGATTTTCATTTTAATCATTACAGGATTGTGATCTGAATTAATATCTGCTCCTGGGTAGGTTTTGGCTTTCTTTATGCTGTTACAGAATCTTTCAAATGTTAAATAAAAACACAAAAAAGTTAAAGAATAGTAACTCTGTGACCTTCCAGGCATGTCGTAAGAGGCGACTAAGGAGGTTGATTGATGACATGACAAGATGTCATTGTAAAAAGTATTGTAACGGAAAACAGAGCCATAGACTTTGGAAGCTGTGGTCTCTGCAATATGTGCCATTTTGGCACGCAAGGTTTCTGTTTTTGAGATTGTGGCTCTGCCTTATGTGCCGTCTTCGGCTCGAAAGGATAATAGATAGATAGATAGTTAGATATTAATGTTGTAACTCTAATATCAACGGGATATAACTAATAATACAATACTTCCTATTTCCCACATTATTATTACATACTCCTTACTTTAACTTTAATACATAAAAAAAAAAAGTAAAGTACCCCCATCACATGTATAGGGAATATGGTGTTAGTGACCATAAATTTTACAGACCTTCGGCACATGCTTTTTGCTGATAAACGAAAAAAAAAAATAAGAAGAAGAAAATAAAGGTAAAGTTCTAGTTTAGCGTCTTTCTGCTCGGAATAACATCCCCTTACATTCTAATCGGTCATTCTCTAATCACTAATCTGTCAATTAGAAATTCCCTGGGTTAGGAATACACTAAACCTAACCAGCCCTAACCCTAAACCTTGTTGACAAAATAATATATATATATAATGCACAAAAACTAGAAGCAGTTGATACATTCAAATACACGTGGTAAATCAGGGGAGATCACTTGTTTAGCAGAAAGACGCTAAACTAGGACTTTACCCTTATTTTCTTCTTCTTATTATTAATATAAGAAAAGAATATTAATAATAATATGATTGAATGAAGCTTATCAACTAGTTCGCAGTTTATAATGATAAATCACAATTATATTGATGAAAGAAACAATATAACTAATTATAATATTAATATTATAATTGAATAAAAGTAGCTAGGATTAGAGAGCTTAAGAAGGGATAACATATATAAAATATATATATATATATATATATAATTAAATATATGATAGTAATTTAATTTACGAGTTTAGCGTCCTAATGATAATAAAAATTGTAATCAATCACTAATAAATAAACTAATAAATGTCCTTATTTCAATATCTGAAAAAGAACAACACATATATATTTATTATATATTCAAATATAATAATATTCAATATTCATTAATTTGATTGATCTGGGTCAGGTTCTTTATTCTTAATTTCTTTATTTAGAAGAGTAGTGGCTCTCTTTCAATAACAATAAGAAGATAATCAGATGACAAAGTTGAAAGTTATAAGAAGGCAAGGGTACCTTGAAGTCAGGCATGTGACTGTGACAGACGATAGTAATATATTAATATATAGTTACTTAACTACAAAATAATAATTTATATCATTTAAGATAATGAAATGAAATGAATACGTTCTTTATTAGTTATATAATTAGTTATTTAGTCCATACTTACTGTTATTTGTGTGTAAAATAATAATACCCCAACGATTGTAAGCAATGACCTCCCCATTTTAATTTAGTGACAACAACAACTAGAATTGTTCTAACTAGAGATGACACATGTCACATGACAATTCATGTAACGATTGATAAGGAATAATGAGGCGAAGTGACAACTTGATTAGTAGGTGCAGTCTAAATGACGGAATATTCACAGGCGTTGGTAAACCTAATTAATGAACTTATTAATTAAAGTAGACTGAGCTGGTTACAATTATTTGTAATTATGTTTTTAAAATACCATGTAAATAATCATCATCAAGTATCATGCCTTCTGGCGTTGGTGATCATGTCTTTCCAGAACTTTCGATCTCAACAGTTATTTATTATTTTTGTTGTTGACCTTCTGCCAAGCCATTCTCTTAACCTGTCTGGTATCTTTTCTCTTTGTTTCATTCTATCTCTTCCTCCCTCAATTTTTCCAGTTGTTACAATATATTCCACCTATCCCCTTCTCATTACATGGCCATAACATGATGGCTATTTCTTACTAATTTTGGAAATGAGCTCTCTCTCTCTCTCTCTCTCTCTCTCTCTCTCTCTCTCTCTGCTTTGACCTCTTTCAGAACATTTTCATTACTCTTTTAGCTGACCATGGTATTCTCAACATTCTTCTGTAAAACCACATTTCTACAGCCTCTAGAGATTTTTTTGTCTGTTGTCCTATTGTCCACGATTCACACCCATATGTTAAAACTGGTTCTACAAAACATTTAAGAATTCTTTTTCTTGTTTCTATTGTCAAAACTTTTAACAGTTGTTACAATATATTCCAGTTGTTCTCTTCTCATTACATGGCCCGAAAAAATGATGATTGTTTCTTCCTGATATTGGAAAAAGAAAGCTATTTTTTTCCAATATTAGGAAGAAGCAATCATCATTTTTTGGTCATGTAATGAGAAGAGAACTGGAATATATTGTAACAACTGGAAATATTGAGGGACGAAGAGATAGAGAGAAGCAAAGAGAAAAAATACCAGACAGCCTACGAGAATGGCTTGGCAGAAGGTCAACAACAGAAATGATAAAGAACTGTCGAGATCGAAAGTTGTGGAGAGACATTATCACCTACACCAGTAGGCCCGATACTTGATTATGATGATGATGATTGTCAAAAATAGGATTGCATGGTATCTAACTAATTATTTGGAAAGCTGCTTTTGCCTGAGCCATTCTGCATCTCACCTCTGTTGTACATCTACCATCTGAGGTTAACATCGTTCCCAGATATTTAAATTCATTTACCTGTTTTGGAGGCGAAGGCGCGCCTCCCAGCACCAGAACTGGAAGTTGTCAGCGACCCACAGCTGATGGCTTGCGCCAGGATCGGTGAACCAAAACCATCCAGACCCTGCTCCACCTCTCCGTGGTGCCTCCAGTAACAGACTAACCTGTCTAGTCTGGCCAAGCGAGCAGGGATCGAAGAGGGAAGACCACCCGGTACTAAAAAATGTCGTGCTGAAGTCGGATGTGTTGGGCCGAAAGGCGCAAATATAACAGTTATACTGCAAACAACAACACAACGCAGACACGTACACTTAACGTCCTTTTAAGGACGAATGACGAAGAGGAATTCTACAGTCTAGGAATACTCTAGAATACTTTAGTCATCGGGCGAATGCAAGTAAGCAAGCATTTATCTTTTTTAACTTTGTCCCACGTGTCTTTATTGAGCATTGCGTTGATGTCTTTTCTTCGGTTGCTACCATTACTTTTGTGTTTTTGCTATTGAGGCTGAGTCCTTTCATGTATCACATTACATATAAATAATATAACAAGCAAAATCGATAGTAAATTATAAAAATAAACACAATTGTAGGCAGCGAGCGTCGTTTGTATGAAGGTAATGTTTTGAACATCTCTTCTTTCTTATTCTTACTAATCTTAGCTTTCACCCTTTAAGTGTGTGTGGATATGTTGTGTAGTTAGTTTACGGCAAAGCCGCGATATCTGCGCCTTTCGGCCCGACACATCCGCCTTCGGCATGGATGAGTAGATTTGCTTAACAATTTTTCCCCTGACAGCGACCAATTTTTGACTGACTCTTCTCGACCTTATATCTGTCAAGGATTCTTTAACGTGCGTGAGTGCTATATAGACATCAAATCTCACTACCCAGAGACCAGGGAAGGATAACGCCAGGAAGAAACCACGTATTCGATTTAAAAAAAAATACCCACCGTGAATGGTACGGATCGAACCCGTGACCTTCTTGCCCAGAGGTCGACGTCTTACCTCTAGACCACCCGGTTTCTCGTCTAAAAGTTCTTTATGATACACGGAGGTCGATAGTTAATTAATGAACATATTAACGTCGACCGAATTGGTTACAATTATTTTGACTTCAACTGAAAAAAATACCGGAGTGAAACGAGTATGTATTTTATCTCCCCTGATGTTTTGAACTGCTATCGGCTTCATTATGGAGAAGTGCCGCAGAGATGACAAAGGCTACTGGATGGGTAGTTGGATCTCAGTTGGATGACCTTGATTTTACGGACGACATAGTTCTTATCAATAGTAACGCGAACATAATGCAAGAAAGTATAAACGTTATGTAACAATCTTCTTCTTCTTCTCCTTCCTCTATCCCTCCTCCATTGCTGTTGGCGTCGAGAGGAGATACACTTTGCGATTCTTTGCTCTTCTCTTGGCCTCTTCTGTCTTCTGGTGATATCCCTCCTAGTGACTCTAGTATTCCCTTTATCCATCTCTTTCTCGGTCTTCCTCCTACTCTGACGTTTTCCTAGCGTTTCTTTATGGCTCTTTGAGTCATTGTTAGTTATTTTTGTCTTGTTATGTGACCGAACCATTTTATCTGTTGTTTCTTTATGTATTCGATGGCTGGTTTAATTTCGAGTTTCTTCCTCATGTCAGTGTTTCCTGTAACAATGGCTAGGAAAATTGGACTTGAGATCAACCAAGAAAAAATAAAAGTAATGAGCATTTTTTGGGTTCGTCAGCTTTCACCTTTGGCGAAGTCCGTAGAGACCAAGAACTGAATTTTCCATGTTAATCCGTTTTTCCCCGACAGTCTGGTCCCTCTCGACATAGGCAAATAACTCCAACTTCGAAGATACTCATATTTGTTCCGTCGATGAGTGATTGACATTTCAAGCCGGGCCTGCTGAGACCAGGGCTGGTTGAGGCAGAGAGAAATCACAAATAAAAATCCCAACTGGTTCAGCCAGGATTTGAGTTCACAACCTCTCTGTCTCGAGACCGGCGTCTTGCCTCGAGACCACCCAATTCCCCCATAATGAAAAATAAAATTCGTCCAAAATAAAATAAAAATACATTGAAGGAAATTGAGTGGAAAAAGGAAAGATCATTGTGTATATCTTAGAAGCTACATAGATCAAGTAAGAGACACTAAGATAGAAATTAGAATCAGAATAACAAAAGCACCAATGACTTTCAGAAACCTGGATAAAATATGGAAATCTAAATAACTAAGCTCAAAAACTACTAAGCTCGGGATTCTAAAATCAAATGTATTATCCACCTTTACTTATGCATGCAAGAGCTGGAAAACAAGTAAAGAAATAGAAAAGCGTCTAGATGCATTTGAAAACAAATGCCGGAGGAAAATACTTTGCATACCATAGAATGAGTTCAAGACTAGTGGAGAAATAAGAGAAATAATAAAACATCCAAACATATAAACTATGATAAAGAGAAGAAGATGATCATGTGTTGGGCATGTGGTGAGAAGACATAACGAAAGAAACTCAAAGCAAAACTCTCAAATGGGAACCAGAGGGTAAAAGAAAAAGAGGTCATCCTAGAGAAACGCTGAAAAGAACAATAAATCGAGAAGCAACAGCAGCAAGTATCAACTCCCTCGCTGAGATTGAGCAATTCGTGCAACTTTAACAGTTTATGATATTGTTAACTCTTTCCGTACGGAATCTTTTTATCAATGCCACGCAAGAGATTTTTGTCTCTGAGACCAAATTGTTCATTGCCTTAAGAATAAATATACATATGTATATTTCACTAACATATAAAATACTATATACTATTGTATAGATAATTAAACAGGGAATTAGATTTCACCAATACCAAGATGATACAAGACATGTACAAAGATTATGGTTTGATGATGGTTCACACTAATCAAATTGAGAGTGACGCACTATGCGGCGAAACGTACGCGGTTGAAATCTACATGGCGCACAGTGCGGCAAAACGTATGGAAAGAGTTAAATGTTGACATCATTCATCATCATCATCAGGACGCATGATCTTTAAAGAGCATTTCATTTACCACATCCCGTCTGAAAGAATCTCTGTCTCTTGCCAGATATCCCACTTTTTCTGTCCAGTCTTCTTGATGTCTTTAAACCACCATTTACTTGGTCTACCCCTGTTATGTCGTCATGAAACCAGGCCTTCAGTTATTGCTTTTCCACCCCACTGTTTTTTTTAATTTGTATACATGTTCATAGTATTTTAGGATAGGACACACACTACGGAAGCCAACTGAGAGTATTACACAACAGGCCCTTTTTTGGAATCCACAGGGAAAAAGACAAAGAGGGAGACCAAGGAATTCTTGGAGAAGACAAACAGAAGCAGAGATGAAGATGATGGGGAAGGCATGGAACTGTTTTAAAAGAATGACGAGAGAGAAACAGAACGGCTTGGAAAGTATTTGTTGAAGAACCTATGCTCCACAGGGAACTGAATGGTAGAAGATAGTATTTTAATTTCCTCTGCTGAATGGTGCTTTTTAAGCCAGTTCCTTTCAGTGATTAAGTCTTTTGAAATGTCTTTATTGCCCTTTTTCATTATTCAAGTTATTTTAAGAATTTTTCTGTACCATTTTATTTCGAAAGAATCGATTGTCTTCCTTGCTGATAGAGAGATTGTCCGTAATTCACAACCAGATGTTGCTATAAAGAAGATACATGATCTTAGTCATTTTAATGTTACTACCTTGCTGGTATTGTGCCACATGTTCTTCATGACATTGAATGTTCTGTGTTGTTATTGCTAATATTCTTTTAATCGCTTTTTGGCCATCCCCTTTGTTAGCTACTCCGATCCCAAATAGTTTGTTACAGTTTCAAGTTTTTCGTTGTTGATCGTGAATTTAGCTGAACTTTTTGTTTTGTCAACAGGCATTATCTTTGTTTTTTTGTAAATTTAGTTTGAGATTTTGCTCTTCACTGTATTTTTTTTACACACACACACACACACACACACACACACACACACACACACACACACACACACACACACACACACACACACGCACGCACGCACGCACGCACGCACGCACGCACGCACACACACACACACACACATCTCTTTTGATATCGTTCATGATGACCAAACGTCACAAGGTCGAGACAAAACTCTGGTCATAGACTCTGACAGCTGGTGGTATAACTGCAATGACTTTTCTGAGTTTCCTTGTTTTAATGAAGCATAGACATATGTTCATCATAGAAGTACTGCAATATTAGATCTTCCGTAGCTGTTCATATGGTAATATAGTAACAGGGAACTCTTTATATAGAGATTCACAGGTGGAGGTAATGTGATATTCAGAAGAATTATTCTATTTTACACACACACACATATTCACACGCACGCACGTGCGCTCGCTTGCGTGCGCGCACACACACACATACACACTCGCACGTTCACAAGTTTATACATATGTATGAAGAAAAATTAATAAATACGAAAAATTAAAATTTAAAAATAAACAACCCGATGCAGAAGATTGAAAACTGTGAAAGTATTTCCATCAACATTTTAATACTTGGTGAAATTATTATGATGAGTCAAAAATAACAAACTAACGAATATCAAATGTTTACTTTTTGGCGCTTTCTTCTCCTTCCTCTTTTCTCTTTTCACTGATACCTAAAAGGTGTCGTAGTTTATATCATTTGTCGTTCTTGTGCTGCTCGAATTGTCTAAATTAGTGATTTTCCTTTGTTGTTACATGTCTCTGTCACTGCACCTATCCATCTTCTTCTGGGTCTTCCTCTTGGTCTTTTCCCATGCATTCTCGAGAAGAACGCCCTTGATGGTGATTGGTGAGGATTCATTCTGACCAGGTGACCAAACCATTTAAGTTGTTGTTGTTCTGTATATTCTTGGCAGGGTTTTGTTCCTACCATTTTTCTTATCGTTTCATTTGGTATTCTATCTCTTCTTGTGTTGTTTGTTACTTTTCTCAAGCATCGCATCTCACATGTATTGATCTTTCTTAAATGTGATTTATAAAGGGTCCATGTTTGACTTTCATAGCACAAAGTTGGTATGAAGATGCTATTTATCATTTGTTGTTTAGCTGGCATAGAAATGTTTGTATGTCTTAGCAATGATGAAAGCTGGTATGTGACAGCATTTGCTTTTTGTATTCTCATGTCAATTTCTCAGTCTAGTTTTCCATCTTCTGTGAGCATTGTGCCTAAATACTTGAATTCCTCTACTTGTTTTATTTCTTTATCTTTGATCTTGATGTTTAATGGGTGTCTTAATTTCTTATTCTTATAGCCTCTGTTTTTGGTGTGTTAATTTTCATACTGTAGTTTGTGCAGCTTTTATCTAGAGATGTTAAATGCTGTTGTAGCAGGTTTTCATCTTCATATACTAGGCATTGGTCATCTGCGAAGAGTAGCTCATTGATGTTGGAGTTTTCTACCTCTATGTTATTATTTGATTTGTCCTTATTGTTGGTTGTTTCCTGATTTATTTTGTCCATATGTATGATGAAGAGGAGTGGTGAGAGGACACATCCTTGTCTTACTCCTGTTGTAACCTGAAACCATTCTGACAGACCTTCCGATGTTCTAACTGCACTTTGACTCTTTTAATATAAAGTCATTATATTATCTAGTAGTTGTCCTGCTACCCCGTAGGTTTCTAAAGTTTGTTCCTGTCCACACGATCAAACGCTTTTTCCTGATCTATAAACACTATATTTAGGTTTCTGTCATATTCTATTGTTTTTTCACATAGTTGTCTCAATGTAAATATAGCATCAGTACAGCTTTTGCCTTTTCTGAATCCGAATTGATTATTACTTAATTGAGGTTCTATTATGTATCTTACTCTCCTATCCAATATTTTAGCAAACATTTTACCAACTTGACTCAATAGGGATATTCCTCTGTACATTTCACACGCCCTTTTACTTCCCTTTTTCTTCCAAAATGGGACAATGATAGCTTTTTGCCAGTCGTCTGGGACTTTTCTTTCTTCCCAAGCCATATTGAATATGATAGTAAGCCAATCTATAGCTGTTTCCTTACAGGCTAGTAGCATTTCTGTTGTTATTCCATCTATACCAGCTGCTTTGTTCTTTTTATTCTGTTTCAATGCCCATTCTACTTCTACTTTAAGTATATTCGGTTCCTGAGTAGTATACAAGGGTGTAACTAAGCCGTATTTAGGCGCTAAATTAACAAAGATATATAGTAGGCGCGCGGCGCGCCTAATGGACCGTAGGCGCAGGGGGAGTTAACCGTGACATTTCGTGTCGGGATGTTGACTGGGGGTGTCTGTCGGCGTGACCTCGGCGCTCCGTATTTTAAAAATTCCGAATTATTTTAAAAAAAAGTCTCCATCTGATTTCGAACACGGGTCTACGGCGTGCCAGGCCAGACACTTACCACTATGCTACAGGCGATCACAGAATTAGAGGCTGAATGAGACAGGTGAAGCGTGACGCTTTTGTTGGTGCCTGTCAGCTAGCTAGTAGTAGAGAAAGATTGACCCGCATTTAGGCGCTAAATTAACAAAGATATATAGGGCAGCGCGCGGCGAGCATAACGCGTGCGGCGCAGGGGGAGTTAACCGTGACATTTCGTGTCGGGATGCCTGGTGACCTCTCGTTGACCTCTCAACCTCTCGTGGTGGGGTCGGGCGGTGGTGTTGTGAAGGGGTGGTGCCATAACTTTCATAATTCTATTATATTCTTTCTTTATGCTTTCAGACAATAAAAAACAGTGACTTTCAAAACAGTTTTATTTAAGTTTTAAAAACTTCCTTTAGAATTAAAGGTAACAGCTTAGGCCGTTACACATGCTACACTAAGCTACGTTAAGGAACTTAGTTACTACACGCCAAACGCGAAACAGCGGCGCAGGGGGAGTTAACCATGACATTTCGTGTCGGGATGCCTGGTGACCTCTCGTTGACCTCTCAACCTCTCGGCGCCATGGTCGGGGTGAGCTCTCGCAGTGGGGGACCTGTTATGATCAAAGACCCTATTTCTCTGTGAAATTTCTCACTTGGGTAACTTAAGCTGGTCTAGCCGTCTAACAGAGAGACAGTAAATTAATGTACTTTTGATATTCTATTACTGTTGTGTTTTTTGTAGTGGTTGTAGTAATAGTAGTAGTAGGTAAAGTCGTTATTTAAGTTGTACAACTAGTGTGACTTGTATTTTGTAGAGTTATAACAGACAAGTGGGGGCTATGCCTTTTTTTCATGTATAGTAGAGAGACGGTAGAGTCTTATAGTTATTTTTATGCATGACAACTTTAATGTATCTATAAAAGTCATTTTGAAATTAATGGAAACATACAACTTACTCAGGGCTTGGCCAACTAACAGCAACGGTCTTGCTAATATATTTAACCCGTGGAAACATCCACATCATGAGACTTATTAATGTCCAAATTGACCGCTTGTTCATAACACGGATACGACAGCGATGATGACTTTAACGGGTACACAATCAAAGATCCCGTGGGTTTTGTTTTAGTCGATGACAACTTTTGAAATAGTAGCTGACAACTTTTGTATTAGCAGATGACAGCTTTCAATGACTGTTTACATGCTATGTCATTGTAGCAGTCATGTATGTCATGTAAATGTAGTAGACACGTATGTCATGTCATTGTAACAGTCATGTCAATGTAACAGTCATTTCGTTGTAATAGTCATCTCGTTGTAACAGTCACGTGTGTCATGTCGTTTTATCAGAGACGTATGGTATGCCGGTGTAACAGTCATTTCGTCGTAATAGTCATCTCGTTGTAACAGTCACGTATGTTATGTCGTTTTATCAGACACGTATGGTATGTCGTTGTAACAGACATGTCGTTGTATCAGTCATGTCGATGTAGTAGACACATATGTCATGTCATTGTAACAGTCATGTCAATGTAACAGTCATGTCAATGTAACAGTCATTTCGTTGTAATAGGCATCTCGTTGTAACAGTCACGTATGTCATGTCGTTTTATCAGAGACGTATGGTATGTCGTTGTAACAGACATGTCGTTGTATCAGGCATATCGATGTAGTAGACACGTATGTCATGTCATTGTAACAGTCATGTCAATGTAACAGTCATGTCAATGTAACAGTCATTTCGTTGTAATAGTCATCTCGTTGTAACAGTCACGTATGTCATGTCGTTTTATCAGACACGTATGGTATGTCGTTGTAACAGACATGTCGTTGTATCAGTCATGTCAATGTAGTAGACACGTATGTCATGTGATTGTAACAGTCATGTCAATGTAACAGTCATGTCAATGTAACAGTCATTTCGTTGTAATAGTCATCTCGTTGTAACAGTCACGTATGTCATGTCGTTTTATCAGACACGTATGGTATGTCGTTGTAACAGACATGTCGTTGTATCAGTCATGTCGATGTAGTAGACACGTATGTCATGTCATTGTAACAGTCATGTCAATGTAACAGTCATGTCAATGTAACAGTCATTTCGGTGTAATAGTCATCTCGTTGTAACAGTCATGTATGTCATGTCGTTTTATCAGAGACGTATGGTATGTCGTTGTAACAGACATGTCGTTGTATCAGTCATGTCGATGTAGTAGACACGTATGTCATGTCATTGTAACAGTCATGTCAATGTAACAGTCATTTCGTTGTAATAGTCATGTCGTTGTAACAGACACGTATGTCATGTCGTTTTATCAGACACGTATGGTATGTCGTTGTAACAGACATGTCGTTGTATCAGGTATGTCGATGTAGTAGACAAGTATGTCATGTCATTGTAACAGGCATGTCAATGTAACAGTCATGTCAATGTAACACTCATTTCGTTGTAATAGTCATCTCGTTGTAACAGGCACGTATGTCATGTCGTTTTATCAGAGACGTATGGTATGTCGTTGTAACAGACATGTCGTTGTATCAGTCATGTCGATGTAGTAGACACGTATGTCATGTGATTGTAACAGTCATGTCAATGTAACAGTCATGTCAATGTAACACTCATTTCGTTGTAATAGTCATCTCGTTGTAACAGGCACGTATGTCATGTCGTTTTATCAGAGACGTATGGTATGTCGTTGTAACAGACATGTCGTTGTATCAGTCATGTCGATGTAGTAGACACGTATGTCATGTGATTGTAACAGTCATGTCAATGTAACAGTCATTTCGATGTAATAGTCATCTCGTTGTAATAGTCATCTCGTTGTAACAGACACGTATGTCTTGTCGTTTTATCAGACACGTATGTTATGTCGTTGTAACAGACATGTCGTTGTATCAGTCATGTCGATGTAGTAGACACGTATGTCATGTCATTGTAACAGGCATGTCAATGTAACAGTCATGTCATTGTAACAGTCATTTCGTTGTAATAGTCATCTCGTTGTAACAGGCACGTATGTCATGTCGTTTTATCAGAGACGTATGGTATGTCGTTATAACATACATGTCGTTGTATCAGTCATGTCGATGTAGTAGACACGTATGTCATGTCATTGTAACAGTCATGTCAATGTAACAGTCATTTCGTTGTAATAGTCATCTCGTTGTAACAGACACGTATGTCATGTCGTTTTATCAGACACGTATGTTATGTCGTTGTAACAGACATGTCGTTGTATCAGTCATGTCGATGCAGTAGACACGTATGTCATGTCATTGTAACAGTCATGTCAATGTAACAGTCATGTCAATGTAACAGACATTTCGTTGTAATAGTCATCTCGTTGTAACAGTCACGTATGTCATGTCGTTCTATCAGACACGTATGGTATGTCGTTGTAACAGACATGTCGTTGTATCAGTCATGTCGATGTAGTAGACACGTATGTCATGTCATTGTAACAGTCATGTCAATGTAACAGTCATTTCGTTGTAATAGTCATCTCGATGTAACAGACACGTATGTCATGTCATTGTAACAGTCATGTCAATGTAACAGTCATTTCGTTGTAATAGTCATCTCGTTGTAACAGTCACTTATGTCATGTCGTTTTATCTGAGACGTATGGTATGTCGTTGTAACAGACATGTCGTTGTATCAGGCATGTCGATGTAGTAGACACGTATGTCATGTCATTGTAACAGTCATGTCAATGTAACAGTCATTTCGTTGTAATAGTCATCTCGTTGTAACAGACACGTATGTCATGTCGTTTTATCAGACACGTATGGTATGTCGTTGTAACAGACATGTCGTTGTATCAGTCATGTCGATGTAGTAGACACGTATGTCATGTCATTGTAACAGTCATGTCAACGTAACAGTCATGTCAACGTAACAGTCATGTCAATGTAACAGTCATTTCGTTGTAATAGTCATCTCGTTGTAACAGTCACGTATGTCATGTCGTTTTATCAGACACGTATGGTATGTCGTTGTAACAGACATGTCGTTGTATCAGTCATGTCGATGTAGTAGACACGTATGTCATGTCATTGTAACAGTCATGTCAATGTAACAGTCATGTCAATGTAACAGTCATGTCAATGTAACAGTCATTTCGTTGTAATAGTCATCTCGTTGTAACAGTCACGTATGTCATGTAGTTTTATCAGAGACGTATGGTATGTCGTTGTAACAGACATGTCGTTGTATCAGTCATGTCGATGTAATAGACACGTATGGCATGTCATTGTAACAGTCATGTCAATGTAACAGTCATTTCGTTGTAATAGTCATCTCGTTGTAACAGACACGTATGTCATGTCGATGTAACAGACACGTATGTCATGTCGTTTATCAGAGACGTATGGTATGTCGTTGTAACAGACTTGTCGTTGTATCAGTCATATCGATGTAGTAGACACGTATGTCATATCATTGTAACAGTCATGTCAATGTAACAGTCATGTCAATGTAACGTGTCAGTTCTGTTGTTAACGGTTTTCCATGTCATGTCGTTGTAGTAGTCATAGGTGTCACACCGTCGTATGTATGTTGTCCAGTGTGACATGATAGTTGTATGTAGGTTGTCTATTGTGTCGTGATCTTCATACAGCCATCATGACACACTAGACAACCTACATACAACTATCATGTCACACTGGACAACATACATACGACGGTGTGACACCTATGACTACTACAACGACATGACATGGAAAACAGTTAACAACAGAACTGACACGTTACATTGACATGACTGTTACATTGACATGACTGTTACAATGACATGACATACGTGTCTCCTACATCGATATGACTGATATAACGACAAGTCTGTTAAAACGACATACCATACGTCTCTGATAAACGACATGACATACGTGTCTGTTACATCGACATGACATACGTGTCTGTTACAACGAGATGACTATTACAACGAAATGACTGTTACATTGACATGACTGTTACAATGACATGCCATACGTGTCTATTACATCGACATGACTGATACAACGACATGTCTGTTACAACGACATACCATACGTCTCTGATAAAACTACATGACATACGTGACTGTTACAACGAGATGACTATTACAACGAAATGACTGTTACATTGACATGACTGTTACATTGACATGACTGTTACATTGACATGACTGTTACAATGACATGACATACGTGTCTACTACATCGACATGACTGATACAACGACATGTCTGTTACAACGACATACCATACGTGTCTGATAAAACGACATGACATACGTGACTGTTACAACGAGATGACTATTACAACGAAATGACTGTTACATTGACATGACTGTTACGTTGACATGACTGTTACGTTGACATGACTGTTACAATGACATGACATACGTGTCTACTACATCGACATGACTGATACAACGACATGTCTGTTACAACGACATACCATACGTGTCTGATAAAACGACATGACATACGTGTCTGTTACAACGAGATGACTATTACAACGAAATGACTGTTACATTGACATGACTGTTACAATGACATGACATACGTGTCTACTACATCGACATGCCTGATACAACGACATGTCTGTTACAACGACATACCATACGTCTCAGATAAAACGACATGACATAAGTGACTGTTACAACGAGATGACTATTACAACGAAATGACTGTTACATTGACATGACTGTTACAATGACATGACATACGTGTCTGTTACATCGAGATGACTATTACAACGAAATGACTGTTACATTGACATGACTGTTACAATGACATGACATACGTGTCTACTACATCGACATGACTGATACAACGACATGTCTGTTACAACGACATACCATACGTGTCTGATAGAACGACATGACATACGTGACTGTTACAACGAGATGACTATTACAACGAAATGTCTGTTACATTGACATGACTGTTACATTGACATGACTGTTACAATGACATGACATACGTGTCTACTGCATCGACATGACTGATACAACAACATGTCTGTTACAACGACATAACATACGTGTCTGATAAAACGACATGACATACGTGTCTGTTACAACGACATGACTATTACAACGAAATGACTGTTACATTGACATGACTGTTACAATGACATGACATACGTGTCTACTACATCGACATGACTGATACAACGACATGTCTGTTACAACGACATACCATACGTCTCTGATAAAACGACATGACATACATGACTGTTACAACGAGATGACTATTACACCGAAATGACTGTTACATTGACATGACTGTTACATTGACATGACTGTTACAATGACATGACATACGTGTCTACTACATCGACATGACTGATACAACGACATGTCTGTTACAACGACATACCATACGTGTCTGATAAAACGACATGACATACGTGACTGTTACAACGAGATGACTATTACAACGAAATGACTGTTACATTGACATGACTGTTACATTGACATGACTGTTACAATGACATGACATACGTGTCTACTACATTGACATGACTGATACAACGACATGTCTGTTACAACGACATACCATACGTGTCTGATAAAACGACATGACATACGTGACTGTTACAACGAGATGACTATTACAACGAAATGACTGTTACATTGACATGACTGTTACATTGACATGACTGTTACAATGACATGACATACGTGTCTACTACATCGATATGCCTGATACAACGACATGTCTGTTACAACGACATACCATACGTCTCTGATAAAACGACATGACATACGTGACTGTTACAACGAGATGCCTATTACAACGAAATGACTGTTACATTGACATGACTGTTACATTGACATGACTGTTACAATGACATGACATATGTGTCTACTACATCGACATGACTGATACAACGACATGTCTGTTACAACGACATACCATACGTGTCTGATAAAACGACATAACATACGTGACTGTTACAACGAGATGACTATTACAACGAAATGACTGTTACACCGGCATACCATACGTCTCTGATAAAACGACATGACACACGTGACTGTTACAACGAGATGACTATTACAACGAAATGACTGTTACATTGACATGACTGTTACAATGACATGACATACGTGTCTACTACATTTACATGACATACATGACTGCTACAATGACATAGCATGTAAACAGTCATTGAAAGCTGTCATCTGCTAATACAAAAGTTGTCAGCTACTATTTCAAAAGTTGTCATCGACTAAAACAAAACCCACGGGATCTTTGATTGTGTACCCGTTAAAGTCATCATCGCTGTCGTATCCGTGTTATGAACAAGCGGTCAATTTGGACATTAATAAGTCTCATGATGCGGATGTTTCCACGGGTTAAATATATTAGCAAGACCGTTGCTGTTAGTTGGCCAAGCCCTGAGTAAGTTGTATGTTTCCATTAATTTCAAAATGACTTTTATAGATACATTAAAGTTGTCATGCATAAAAATAACTATAAGACTCTACCGTCTCTCTACTATACATGAAAAAAAGGCATAGCCCCCACTTGTCTGTTATAACTCTACAAAATACAAGTCACACTAGTTGTACAACTTAAATAACGACTTTACCTACTACTACTATTACTACAACCACTACAAAAAACACAACAGTAATAGAATATCAAAAGTACATTAATTTACTGTCTCTCTGTTAGACGGCTAGACCAGCTTAAGTTACCCAAGTGAGAAATTTCACAGAGAAATAGGGTCTTTGATCATAACAGGTCCCCCACTGCGAGAGCTCACCCCGACCATGGCGCCGAGAGGTTGAGAGGTCAACGAGAGGTCACCAGGCATCCCGACACGAAATGTCATGGTTAACTCCCCCTGCGCCGCTGTTTCGCGTTTGGCGTGTAGTAACTAAGTTCCTTAACGTAGCTTAGTGTAGCATGTGTAACGGCCTAAGCTGTTACCTTTAATTCTAAAGGAAGTTTTTAAAACTTAAATAAAACTGTTTTGAAAGTCACTGTTTTTTATTGTCTGAAAGCATAAAGAAAGAATATAATAGAATTATGAAAGTTATGGCACCACCCCTTCACAACACCACCGCCCGACCCCACCACGAGAGGTTGAGAGGTCAACGAGAGGTCACCAGGCATCCCGACACGAAATGTCACGGTTAACTCCCCCTGCGCCGCACGCGTTATGCTCGCCGCGCGCTGCCCTATATATCTTTGTTAATTTAGCGCCTAAATGCGGGTCAATCTTTCTCTACTACTAGCTAGCTGACAGGCACCAACAAAAGCGTCACGCTTCACCTGTCTCATTCAGCCTCTAATTCTGTGATCGCCTGTAGCATAGTGGTAAGTGTCTGGCCTGGCACGCCGTAGACCCGTGTTCGAAATCAGATGGAGACTGTTTTTTTAAAAATAATTCGGAATTTTTAAAATACGGAGCGCCGAGGTCACGCCGACAGACACCCCCAGTCAACATCCCGACACGAAATGTCACGGTTAACTCCCCCTGCGCCTACGGTCCATTAGGCGCGCCGCGCGCCTACTATATATCTTTGTTAATTTAGCGCCTAAATACGGCTTAGTTACACCCTTGTATACTACTTTCCTGTTCATCATACTGCCGATGTTTAAACTCTGTATTTCCGTTTGTATTTCCCTGATTTAATAGTTCCTTAAAGTATTCACTCCATCTGATTTATTTTTGGCGCCATTAAATATATAATTACAGTAGTCTCCGTATTCTCTTCTCTCTTTTTATATGAATCTGTCTGCTTCTTGTTTCAGTTGGAGCTTTAGACTGTGTTTATATAATATTATTAATATTATTACTCATATAAAGAATTACATAATAAATATATATTAATAAGTCCTGTCATAGCATAATCGGTCAAGTCATACTTGAATAGCGTTGTCTCGTTTTGGACATTAGAATGAAGCAAAAAATAGAATGTTACATATAGTATCTGCAGTGCACAAATCAAAACCGTTATCAGACAGCTTGAGATATCTTGGCAGTGGCCTTTATTTATATTGATATTTGTTATCGTAATATGTGTATAACACCTACATTCTATCTTTAGTCTGTGCTTAGAGAGAGCGTCAGTGTTCTATTCTATTTTATTCAATCCATAGAACCAGTTTCATTGCTGTCGGGAAGTCCCCATGTCCTCTCCACCACTTGTCACAACAATTCCCAAAATGTTACTTACAAGGTAGCTCTGTAAAAAAAAAAAAAAAAAAAAAAAAAGAATAGTCCCTGTCACGCCAAATGGCGTATAGGGAATAGGGAATATGGTGTTAGTGACCATAAATTTTACAGACCTTCAGCACATGATTTTGGGGTAATGTGGTCGGTATTACACCCATACCGCTTTACATTCCAGAAAAAAAAATCAGGTACCCATTTTAAGGCTGGGTGAACCCGGAAGCCGTCGATTGGGATCGAACCCTACCTCTTGTCCTTTGTAGTCCAGTTTACTAACCACTGAGCTATCGCGGCTCAATGCTGTATGTGGAGTATGATGTTAATGCTAATATTTTACTGTGACAGTCGGAAAAGCTATTGTTGATAATGGTCAGTATAACGCCATTCCTCCAAACCCCTCCTCCTCCACCAGAGAAACAAAATATTTCACTGTTGGTTGTCATTAATACTTTAGTTGCTCATTTTGGTCTTTCCAGAAAAAATAAAATATGCATGCATCTTCTATAATTCAAAAGCAAGAGGAGCTTTCATTGCACTGGGAAACATATGGAAATCCAAAGAAATTAGGCTAAATACAAAAATACAAATTTTCAACTCCAATGTTAAGTCGGTTCTATTATATGGCTGTGAAACATGGAGAATAACAAAATTGACAATCACGAAGGTACAGACTTTCATTAATGGATGCTTGCGCAGAATAAAGGGATGGAAATGGCAGGACAAAGTCACAAACGTGGAATTATGGAAATGTACCGGTCAAATACCAGTGGATAAAGAAATACAGCGAAGACGATGGCGATGGATAGGACACACACTACGGAAACCAACTGAGAGTATTACACAACAGGCCCTTTTTTGGAATCCCCAGGGGAAAAGACAAAGAGGAAGACCAAGGAATTCTTGGAGAAGACAGATTGAAGCAGAGATGAAGATGATGGGGAAGACATGGAATGATCTTAAAAGAATTGCAAAAAACAGAACGACTTGGAAAGTGTTTGTTGAAGACCTATGCTCCACTGGGAGCTAAAAGGTAGAAGAGAGAGAAGAGATCTTCTATAATACATTCAAAGTGATTGGAAGAACCTGTATCTTAAAATAAAAAAAACTAACTTTTGTGGTTAAAATTGAATATTGTACCCCGGAATCTCCGACATGTCATTCTTTGATCCTCTTTTGTTGCAAGGATTGATCCTCTTTTTGTTACAAGGATTTATCCTCTTTTTGTTACAATGATTGATCCTCTTTTGTTACAAGGATTGATCACATTTTGTTACAAGGATTGATCCTCTTTTTGTAACAAGGATTGATCCTCTTTTGTTACAAGGATTTATCCTCTTTTGTTACAAGAATTGATCCTCTTTTTGTTACAAGGATTGATCCTCTTTTTGTTACAAGGATTGATCACCTTTTGTTACAAGGATTGATCCTCTTTTGTTACAAGGATTGATCCTCTTTTTATTACAATGATTGATCCTCTTTTTGTTACAAGGATTGATCCTCTTTTTGTTACAAGGATTGATCCTCTTTTTGTTACAACCAGAACCACCCAGACCCTGCTCCACCTCTATGTGGTGCCTCTAGTAACAGACTAACCTGTCTAGTCTGGCCAAGCGAGTAGGGATCGAAGAGGGAAGACAAGACGGTACTAAAACAATGTCGTGCTGAAGTCGGATGTGTTGGGCCGAAAGGCGCAAATATAACAGTTATACTGCAACCACAACACAACGCAGACACGCCCACATAACGTCCTTTTAAGGGCGGATGATGAAAATGTGTACTCTTTTAGTCATCAAGCGAACGCAAACAAGCAAGCTTACATACAAAATTACCTTCGTTAAAATTGATTACGTTTTGTGTGTTGTGTCTCAAACTGAAACCACTCCCATAAAATATCAATTTGAAGAATGAGTGGAATGTAGTCGGCCCAGGACATCTGCAACTATCAATACTGCTACATTTTTTAGATTATAACTAAAATGCTACTTTGAGATTAAAACAAACAACCGTGTATGGTGTCCATTTTCAAAGTTTGCCTGAATTAAAAAAAATTAAAAGTCATATAAAGGTAGAGGTAAAGTACGAGACTTGAACCGGCGTCTTAGCACGCGAGTTTCCACCCATATGTGCTCGGCCGCCTATCCAGGAATGTTTGGTGATTTCTGGATAGTGTCGCCCGAAGCATCGAAACTCACGAGGCGACATTCCTCACCTTCCCACAGTACTAATCCCTGGTACCCATTTCTGCCAACTGCTGGGTCGACCGTGGGGGTATTTTTTTTCCAACCACGAGTACTATTCACACTGTTTCCAGCGGGAATCGAACACGGGTTGTCCGAACGTCGGTAGTCCAGTCGGGTGGTTTTCCCAACTCGGCTACCGAGGCCCCCTGCTATTTTGCGTCAGCCGGTTATCGAACCCGGATCGACTGCTTGGAAGGCAACCATGCAAACCTTTACACCACCGACGCCCATAAAGTCATATTTGAGAATGAAATCCGGGTCACCCTGTCAGTGAACAAGTGTATTCAATATGAAAGGGAAGCATGAAGAAGAAGAATTATGTTGAAGAGAATTATACTTCATTTTCCCGGAAGAATACGGGCGCAATACCCACCACATTACCCCACAAATCATGTGCCGAAGGTCTGTACAATTTATGGTCACTAACACCATATTCCCTATACACCACTTGGCGTGACGGGGGCTCTTTTACCTTATAAGTATATATATATATGGCCCTTTTCGTCTTGTCAGACGGTCTAGTGGAGGCTATTGCGTATTTTTTTGAGGTATTGTTTTTGTCGAACAGCTTCTCTCGTGGCTAATTCTACCAATGTTTGACAAACACACGCGGTCACATAATGAACAGGTCAGGCTCGCTGGTCCACAGGGTTTACCATCCTTTTTCATGAGTCTCTTCTCTTCTAAGTCCTGTCTTAGAACAGTCTCAAATGTTGTTATACCGTTCCTTATACGTGCTCTCCATGATGTGCGATCACTTGCCAGATGTTGCCAGTCGTTTTCACAGATGGCGAAGTCTTTCAGAGATGATTTGCAGATATCTCTATATCGTAGTTTAGGTCTGCCGATTTGTCGTTTTCCGTGTTTTAGCTCGCCATATAGTATTTGCCTAGGAATGCGTTTTTCTTCCATCCGTTGGACATGCCCCAGCCATCTTAGCCTTCGACTTCTGAGCATCGACATGATTGTTAGGGTCTTAGCACGTTGCAGGACAGTTAAGTTGGTTATTTTGTCCTGCCATTTGATGTGCATTATTTTGCGGAGACATCGCATGTGGAAGACATTTAGTCTTTTTTCCTGGTTTGAGTATGTTGTCCAGGTTTCGGATCCATATAGTAGTGTGCTAAGCACACAAGTTTGATATATTAAGAGTTTAGTCTTTTGAGTTAGTTTCGTGTTGTTCCATGCCCTTTTTGTGAGTTTGCCGAAGGTCGTAGCTGCCTTACCAATTCGACAGTTTATTTCTTCATCAAGAGAGATGGTTTGCGTAACTGTGGATCCAAGATATGTAAATTTCTGTACTGATTCTAGTGGGCAGTCTTTTAGAGTAATAGATAGAGGTTTGAAGTCACCTTGATTTAGTATTACTGTCTTCTGAACATTAATTGACAGTGAAAAAAGGTCGCATGCTTTATCCAGGTTGTTGATCAGCGACTGTAGGGTGGCCTCACTATGAGCGACTAGGGCTGCATCGTCAGCAAATAAAAATTCTTTAAGTAGGGCAACATTTGTTTTGGTTTTTGCTCTTAGTCGTGCTAGGTTGAACAGTGAGCCATCTGGTCTAGTGCGAATGTAAATATCTCCTGAGCTGTTTTCGAAGGTGTAATTTAGGAGGGCAGCAAAAAATATACCAAAAAGGGTGGGGGCGAGGACACATCCCTGTTTCACTCCTTTGTTGACTTTGAAATTCTCTGATGGACTCCCATCAAAATGGACTTTGCCATTCATGTCTTCATGGAAGGAAATTATCAGCCTAAGTAATTTAGGAGGGCAGCCTATGCCTTCTATAACACCTTGTAGAGACCATCTCTGTTTACTGTGTCGAATGCCTTTGTGAGATCCACAAAGGCAATATAGAGCGGCATATTTTGTTCCCGACATTTTTCCTGCAGTTGTCTAAGAGTGAAGATCATATATGGTTGATCTCCCGGGTCTGAAACCGCATTGGGACTCGGGAAGCACCCGTTCTGCAAGTCTATGCAGGCGATTAAGTACGACTCTAGCAAAAGCTTTGCCTGTTGTGCTAAGGAGAGAAATGCCTCTGTAATTGTTGCAGTCGCCCCTGTCTCCTTTATTCTTGTACAGCGTTATAATCTTAGCATTTCTCATATCATGAGGTATTTCTCTCACTTTGCCTACTCTGCCTGGGCACAGGATATGGAGATAGTGCTTTACCCAGTCGCACTATCCCCCTCTCGACTTCGTTTCAAGGATTTCCGAAGGAGGGACAAAGTCCATACGTTCGGAATTGAAAGAAGGTGCAGGGGATGCCAGAAAGACGATTAACGCCGTCCACTGCCTTAGGGTCCCTCCCTCCGGATTTTTACTCTGGGTGTACTCCCATAACCTTCGATTCTAACTAGAAACTAGTCCACAAGGTAGTGGAGGGTTTTGTGGTCGAAGTTTCCCTTCTTCTAGACGGGTTGCCAGCCAAGGTTTACGAGTCCCGTCTACCCGGAGCGATATCTAAAGATACGCCTTTGTCAGGCTCAAGTGCCCGGACGTCCGAGAGAACACGTTACCGGTCAGTGCAAGGCTAGAAATTGCTCCAATGCACAAGTACCAAATCCGTGAAAAACACATCACTGAAACAGTACATAATCCAATTAATGAATAAAACATCCATAGAATGAATTGTCGGCATAGGACTTCTCCACACAATAGCAGTTTACTGCGTAATTAAACACAAGAATCGAGAGCTAAAGTAGCTTCGTGCTTTCGGTGGCCATCTTGACCGGAACTCAACTCTTATACCCACCACATGGCCATCTTGGCTTACCTTATAATCAACTTACCTTATAAGTAGATTAAGAGTTAAGACATAGAGATAGAAAAAAAAGTATTGACAAGACAATTTGTAAATGAAAGACATAATTATAAAGGTCACAGACAATAAGTATTAAGGGATAACTCCATAACAATCGGCGGTAACCTCGCGAGCGCATCCAAATCAATAACATTTTTCTTAGAATGTTAAAGTACTCCCCTAATACATCATTTGTCCAACTGATCTATCTATCTTTCGTTCGCCCGAAGTTATGTCTATATCTGCAATGTCGCTTCCTGTATAAATTTTACTGTCTTTTGTAATTCTTACAGTGGAGGTGTCCAACTGATGATTAATAAACTTGCATAAATCCTATTACTTATTTTTTTTTTTACTTTCCAGAAGAATGTCTCTGAATGAGAGCACGTTATGTGATAGAGATGACATTTTTGAACTGCAGGAATTTGAAAAGCAGGTGTGGCACGAGTAGGAACGGGCGAATGAGTGGAAGGATAAGTGGTGTACCAAACCAAAAGTCTTTAACATCTGCAGGTAGTTTAGAGAAACGTGTGCCAGGTGAGCCTTGAAGAATGCGCTCATTCATCCCCACAGGTAGTCATCATCATCATCAAAGACCGTTCCTGCTAGTTGTGTAGGCGATCACGTTTCTCCATAACTTTATCTTGACATCTGGTTATTATTTCTTTTGTGGACTTTCTACCAAATCATTTCTTTAAACCGTCTACATTTCCGTTCCGTTCCCCTGTATCATCCCATCTCTCAATTTGTCCTACTGTCAAAATATATCTCGAATTATTTGCTTCTCTCAGTTTTTCCTACTGTTACAATACACTCCAATTGTTTCCTTCTCTCAGTTTTTCCTACTGTTACAATACACTCCAATTGTTTCCTTCTCTCAGTTTTTCCTACTGTTACAATACACTCCAATTGTTTCCTTCTCTCAGTTTTTCCTACTGTTACAATACACTCCAATTGTTTCCTTCTCTCAGTTTTTCCTACTGTTACAATACACTCCAATTGTTTCCTTCTCTCAGTTTTTCCTACTGCACAATACACTCCAATTGTTTCCTTCTCTCAATTTGTCCTACTGTCACAATACACTCCAATTGTTTCCTTCTCTCAATTTGTCCTACTGTCACAATACACTCCAATTGTTCCCTTCTCTCAGTTTTTCCTACTGTTACAATACACTCCAATTGTTTCCTCCTCTCAATTTGTCCTACTGTTACAATACACTCCAATTGTTTCCTTCTCTCAGTTTGTCCTACTGTTACAATACACTCCAATTGTTTCCTTCTCTCAATTTGTCCTACTGTCACAATACACTCCAATTGTTTCCTTCTCTCAGTTTGTCCTACTGTTACAATACACTCCAATTGTTTCCTTCTCTCAGTTTGTCCTACTGTTACAATACACTCCAATTGTTTCCTTCTCTCAATTTGTCCTACTGTCACAATACACTCCAATTGTTTCCTTCTCTCAGTTTGTCCTACTGTTACAATACACTCCAATTGTTTCCATCTCTCAATTTGTCCTACTGTCACAATACACTTCAATTGTTTCCATCTCTTAATTTGTCCTACTGTCACAATACACTCCAATTGTTTCCTTGTCCTACTGTCACAATACACTCCAATTGTTCCCTTGTACTACTGTCACAATACACTCCAATTGTTTCCTTCTCTCAATTTGTCCTACTGTTACAATACACTCCAATTGTTTCCTTCTCTCAATTTGTCCTACTGTTACAATACACTCCAATTGTTTCCTTCTCTCAATTTGTCCTACTGTTACAATACACTCAAATTGTTTCCTCCTCTCAATTTGTCCTACTGTTACAATACACTCCAATTGTTTCCTTCTCTCAATTTGTCCTACTGTTACTATACACTCCAATTGTTTCCTCCTCTCAATTTGTCCTACTGTTACAATACACTCCAATTGTTTCCTTCTCTCAATTTGTCCTACTGTTACAATACACTCCAATTGTTTCCTTCTCTCAATTTGTCCTACTGTCACAAAATACTCCAATTGTTACCTCCTCTCAATTTGTCCTACTGTCACAAAATACTCCAATTGTTACCTCCTCTAAATTTGTCCTACTGTCACAAAATACTCCAATTGTTTCCTCCTCTCAATTTGTCCTACTGTCACAATACACTCAAATTGTTTCCTTCTCTCAATTTGTCCTACTGTCACAATACACTCCAATTGTTTCCTCCTCTCAGTTTGTCCTACTGTCACAATATACTCCAATTGTTTCCTCCTCTCAGTTTGTCCTACTGTCACAATACACTCAAATTGTTTCCTTCTCTCAATTTGTCCTACTGTCACAATACACTCCAATTGTTCCCTTCTCTCAATTTGTCCTACTGTCACAATACACTCCAATTGTTTCCTTCTCTCAATTTGTCCTACTGTCACAATTCACTCCAATTGTTTCCTTCTCTCAATTTGTCCTACTGTCACAAAATACTCCAATTGTTTCCTTCTCTTAATTTGTCCTACTGTTACAATACACTCCAATTGTTTCCTTCTCTTAATTTGTCCTACTGTCACAAAATACTCCAATTGTTTCCTTCTCTCAATTTGTCCTACTGTCACAATACACTCCAATTGTTCCCTTCTCTCAATTTGTCCTACTGTTACAATACACTCAAATTGTTTCCATCTCTCAATTTGTCCTACTGTTACAATACACTCCAATTGTTTCCTTCTCTCAATTTGTCCTACTGTTACTATACACTCCAATTGTTTCCTTCTCTTAATTTGTCCTACTGTTACTATACACTCCAATTGTTTCCTTCTCTCAATTTGTCCTACTGTTACTATACACTCCAATTGTTTCCTTCTCTCAATTTGTCCTACTGATACAATACACTCCAATTGTTTCCTTCTCTCAATTTGTCCTACTGTTACAATACACTCCAATTGTTTCCATCTCTCAATTTGTCCTACTGTCACAATATACTCCAATTGTTCCCTTCTCTCAATTTGTCCTACTGTCATAATACACTCCAATTGTTTCATTCTCTCAATTTGTCCTACTGTCACAATTCACTCCAATTGTTTCCTTCTCTCAATTTGTCCTACTGTCACAAAATACTCCAATTGTTTCCTTCTCTTAATTTGTCCTACTGTTACAATACACTCCAATTGTTTCCTTCTCTTAATTTGTCCTACTGTCACACAATACTCCAATTATTTCCTTCTCTCAATTTGTCCTACTGTCACAATACACTCCAATTGTACCCTTCTCTCAATTTGTCCTACTGTCACAATACACTCCAATTGTTCCATTCTCTCAATTTGTCCTACTGTCACAATACACTCCAATTATTCCCTTCTCTCAATTTGCCCTACTGTCACAATACACTACAATTGTTTTCTTCTCTTAATTTGTCCTACTGTCATAATACACTCCAATTGTTTTCTTCTCTTAAATTGTCCTACTGTCACAATACACTCCAATTTTTTCCATCTCTCAATTTGTCCTACTGTCACAAAATACTGCAATTGTTTCCTTCTCTTAATTTGTCCTGCCGTCACAATACACTCCAATTGTTCACTTCTCTTAATTTGTCCTACTGTCACAATACACTCCAGTTGTTCCCTTCTCTCAATTTGTCCTACTGTCACAATACACTCCAATTGTTCCATTCTCTCAATTTGTCCTACTGTTACAATATACACTCCAATTGTTTCCTTTCACTTAATTTGTCCTACTGTTACAATACACTCCAATTTTTTCCATTTCTTAATTTGTCCTACTGTCACAATACACATTAATTGTTTCAATCTCTTAATTTGTCCTTCTGTCACAATACACTCCAATTGTTTCCATCTCTTAATTTGGCCTACTGTCGCAATACACTCGAATTGTATCCATCTCTTAATTTGTCCTACTGTCACAATACACTCCAATTGTATCCATCTCTCAATTTGTCCTACTGTCGCAATACACTCGAATTGTATCAATCTCTCAATTTGTCCTACTGTCACAATACACTCATATTGTTCCTAACTCTCAATTTGTCCTACTGTCACAATACACTCCAATTGTTTCCATCTCTTAATCTGTCCTCCTGTCACAATAAACTCCAATTATTTCCATCTCTCAATTTGTCCTACTGTCGCAATACACTCCAATTGTTCCCATCTCTCAATTTGTCCTACTGTCATAATACACTCCAATTGTTTCCATCTCTTAATTTGTCCTACTGTCACAATACACTCCAATTGTTTCCTTCTCTCAATTTGTCCTACTGTCACAATACACTCCAATTGTTTCCATCTCTTAATTTGTACTACTGTTACAATACACTCCAATTGTTTCCATCTCTTAATTTGTCCTACTGTTACAATACATTCCAATTGTTTCCATCTCTTAATTTGTCCTACTGTTACAATACACTCCAATTGTTTCCATCTCTTAATTTGTCCTACTGTTACAATACACTCCAATTGTTTCCATCTCTTAATTTGTCCTACTGTTACAATACACTCCAATTGTTTCCATCTCTCAATTTGTCCTACTGTCACAATACACTCCAATTGTTTTCTTCTCTTAATTTTTCCTACTGTCACAATACACTCCAATTGTTTCCATCTCTTAATTAGTCCTACTGTCACAATACACTCCAATTGTTTTCTTTTCTTAATGTGTCCTACTGTCACAATACACTCCAATTGTTTCCATCTCTCAATTTGTCCTACTGTCACAATACACTCCAATTGTTTCCATCTCTCAATTTGTCCTACTGTCACAATATACTTCAATTGTTTCCATCTCTTAATTTGTCCTACTGTCACAATACACTCCAATTGTTTCCTTGTCCTACTGTCACAATACACTCCAATTGTTCCCTTGCACTACACTGTCACAATACACTCCAATTGTTCTCTTGTCCTACTGTCACAATACACTCCAATTGTTCCCTTGTCCTACTGTCGCAATACACTCCAATTGTATCCATCTCTCAATTTGTCCTACTGTCACAATACACTCCAATTGTTCCTATCTCTCAATTTGTCCTACTGTCACAATACACTCCAATTGTTTCCATCTCTTAATTTGTCCTACTGTCACAATAAACTCCAATTGTTTCCATCTCTCAATTTGTCCTACTGTCACAATACACTCCAATTGTTCCCATCTCTCAATTTGTCCTACTGTTATAATACACTCCAATTGTTTCCATCTCTCAATTTGTCCTACTGTCACAATACACTCCAATTGTTTCCATCTCTCAATTTGTCCTACTGTCACAATACACTCCAATTGTTTTCATCTCTTAATTTGTTTACTGTCACAATACACTCCAATTGTTTCCTTCTCTCAATTTGTCCTACTGTCACAAAACACTCCAATTGTTACCTTCTCTCAATTTGTCCTACTGTCACAAAATACTCCAATTGTTACCTCTCTAAATTTGTCCTACTGTCACAAAATACTCCAATTGTTTCCTCCTCTCAATTTGTCCTACTGTCACAATACACTCAATTGTTTCCTTCTCTCAATTTGTCCTACTGTTACAATACACTCCAATTGTTTCCTCCTCTCAGTTTGTCCTACTGTCACAATATACTCCAATTGTTTCCTCCTCTCAGTTTGTCCTACTGTCACAATACACTCAAATTGTTTCCTTCTCTCAATTTGTCCTACTGTCACAAAACACTCCAATTGTTCCCTTCTCTCAATTTGTCCTACTGTCACAATACACTCCAATTGTTTCCTTCTCTCAATTTGTCCTACTGTCACAATTCACTCCAATTGTTTCCTTCTCTCAATTTGTCCTACTGTCACAAAATACTCCAATTGTTTCCTTCTCTTAATTTGTCCTACTGTCACAATACACTCCAATTGTTTCCTTCTCTTAATTTGTCCTACTGTCACAAAATACTCCAATTGTTTCCTTCTCTCAATTTGTCCTACTGTCACAATACACTCCAATTTTCCTTCTCTCAATTTGTCCTACTGTTACAATACACTCAATTGTTTCCATCTCTCAATTTGTCCTACTGTTACAATACACTCCAATTGTTTCCTTCTCTCAATTTGTCCTACTGTTACTATACACTCCAATTGTTTCCTTCTCTTAATTTGTCCTACTGTTACTATACACTCCAATTGTTTCCTTCTCTCAATTTGTCCTACTGTTACTATACACTCCAATTGTTTCCTTCTCTCAATTTGTCCTACTGATACAATACACTCCAATTGTTTCCTTCTCTCAATTTGTCCTACTGTTACAATACACTCCAATTGTTTCCATCTCTCAATTTGTCCTACTGTCACAATATACTCCAATTGTTTCCTCCTCTTAATTTGTCCTACTGTCACAATATACTCCAATTGTTTCCTCCTCTCAGTTTGACCTACTGTTACAATACACTCCAATTGTTTCCATCTCTCAATTTGTCCTACTGTTACAATACACTCCAATTGTTTCCTTCTCTTAATTTGTCCTACTGTCACAAAATACTCCAATTATTTCCTTCTCTTAATTTGTCGTACTGTCACAATACACTCAAATTGTTTCCTTCTCTCAATTTGTCCTACTGTCACAATACACTCCAATTGTTCCCTTCTCTCAATTTGTCCTACTGTCATAATACACTCCAATTGTTTCATTCTCTCAATTTGTCCTACTGTCACAATTCACTCCAATTGTTTCCTTCTCTCAATTTGTCCTACTGTCACAAAATACTCCAATTGTTTCCTTCTCTTAATTTGTCCTACTGTTACAATACACTCCAATTGTTTCCTTCTCTTAATTTGTCCTACTGTCACACAATACTCCAATTATTTCCTTCTCTCAATTTGTCCTACTGTCACAATACACTCCAATTGTACCCTTCTCTCAATTTGTCCTACTGTCACAATACACTCCAATTGTTCCATTCTCTCAATTTGTCCTACTGTCACAATACACTCCAATTATCCCTTCTCTCAATTTGCCCTACTGTCACAATACACTACAATTGTTTTCTTCTCTTAATTTGTCCTACTGTCATAATACACTCCAATTGTTTTCTTCTCTTAAATTGTCCTACTGTCACAATACACTCCAATTTTTTCCATCTCTCAATTTGTCCTACTGTCACAAAATACTGCAATTGTTTCCTTCTCTTAATTTGTCCTGCCGTCACAATACACTCCAATTGTTCCCTTCTCTTAATTTGTCCTACTGTCACAATACACTCCAGTTGTTCCCTTCTCTCAATTTGTCCTACTGTCACAATACACTCCAATTGTTCCATTCTCTCAATTTGTCCTACTGTTACAATATACACTCCAATTGTTTCCTTTCACTTAATTTGTCCTACTGTTACAATACACTCCAATTTTTTCCATTTCTTAATTTGTCCTACTGTCACAATACACATTAATTGTTTCAATCTCTTAATTTGTCCTTCTGTCACAATACACTCCAATTGTTTCCATCTCTTAATTTGCCTACTGTCGCAATACACTCGAATTGTATCCATCTCTTAATTTGTCCTACTGTCACAATACACTCCAATTGTATCCATCTCTCAATTTGTCCTACTGTCGCAATACACTCGAATTGTATCAATCTCTCAATTTGTCCTACTGTCACAATACACTCATATTGTTCCTAACTCTCAATTTGTCCTACTGTCACAATACACTCCAATTGTTTCCATCTCTTAATCTGTCCTCCTGTCACAATAAACTCCAATTATTTCCATCTCTCAATTTGTCCTACTGTCGCAATACACTCCAATTGTTCCCATCTCTCAATTTGTCCTACTGTCATAATACACTCCAATTGTTTCCATCTCTTAATTTGTCCTACTGTCACAATACACTCCAATTGTTTCCTTCTCTCAATTTGTCCTACTGTCACAATACACTCCAATTGTTTCCATCTCTTAATTTGTACTACTGTTACAATACACTCCAATTGTTTCCATCTCTTAATATGTCCTACTGTTACAATACACTCCAATTGTTTCCATCTCTTAATTTGTCCTACTGTTACAATACACTCCAATTGTTTCCATCTCTTAATTTGTCCTACTGTTACAATACACTCCAATTGTTTCCATCTCTTAATTTGTCCTACTGTTACAATACACTCCAATTGTTTCCATCTCTCAATTTGTCCTACTGTCACAATACACTCCAATTGTTTTCTTCTCTTAATTTTTCCTACTGTCACAATACACTCCAATTGTTTCCATCTCTTAATTAGTCCTACTGTCACAATACACTCCAATTGTTTTCTTTTCTTAATGTGTCCTACTGTCACAATACACTCCAATTGTTTCCATCTCTCAATTTGTCCTACTGTCACAATACACTCCAATTGTTTCCATCTCTCAATTTGTCCTACTGTCACAATATACTTCAATTGTTTCCATCTCTTAATTTGTCCTACTGTCACAATACACTTCAATTGTTTCCTTGTCCTACTGTCACAATACACTCCAATTGTTCCCTTGCACTACACTGTCACAATACACTCCAATTGTTCTCTTGTCCTACTGTCACAATACACTCCAATTGTTCCCTTGTCCTACTGTCGCAATACACTCGAATTGTATCCATCTCTCAATTTGTCCTACTGTCACAATACACTCCAATTGTTCCTATCTCTCAATTTGTCCTACTGTCACAATACACTCCAATTGTTTCCATCTCTTAATTTGTCCTACTGTCACAATAAACTCCAATTGTTTCCATCTCTCAATTTGTCCTACTGTCACAATACACTCCAATTGTTCCCATCTCTCAATTTGTCCTACTGTTATAATACACTCCAATTGTTTCCATCTCTTAATTTGTCCTACTGTCACAATACACTCCAATTGTTTCCATCTCTCAATTTGTCCTACTGTCACAATACACTCCAATTGTTTTCATCTCTTAATTTGTTTTACTGTCACAATACACTCCACTTGTTTCCATCTCTTAATTTGTCCTACTCTCACAATAAACTCCAATTGTTTCCATCTCTCAATTTGTCCTACTGTCACAATACACTCCAATTGTTCCCATCTCTCAGTTTGTCCTACTGTCATAATACACTCCAATTGTTTCCATCTCTTAATTTGTCCTACTGTCACAATACACTCCAATTGTTTCCATCTCTTAATTTGTTTTACTGTCACAATGCACTCCAATTGTTTCCATTTCTTAATTTGTCCTACTGTCACAATACACTCCAATTGTTTTCTTCTCTCAATTTGTCCTACTGTCACAATACACTCCAATTGTTTCCATCTCTTAATTTGTCCTACTGTCACAATACACTTCAATTGTTTCCATCTCTTAATTTGTCCTACTGTCACAATGCACTCCAATTGTTTCCTTGTCCTACTGTCACAATACACTCCAATTGTTTCCTTGTCCTACTGTCACAATACACTCCAATTGTTCCTTGTCCTACTGTCACAATACACTCCCATTGTTCTCTTGTCCTACTGTCACAATACACTCCAATTGTTCCCTTGTCCTACTGTCACAATACACTCCAATTGTTCCCTTGTCCTACTGTCACAATACACTCCAAGTATTCCCTTGTCCTACTGTCACAATACACTCCAATTATTCCCTTGTCCTACTGTCACAATACACTCCAATTATTCCCTTGTCCTACTGTCACAATACACTTCAATTATTCCCTTGTCCTACTGTCACAATACACTCCAATTATTCCCTTGTCCTACTGTCACAATACACTCCAATTGTTCCCTTGTCCTACTGTGACAATACACTCCAATTGTTTCCTTCTCCTTACAGAACAACAAACGGTGATCGTTTCCTTCTGATATTGAAAACATTTACTTTTACCCTTGACCACATTCAGAACGTCATCGTTAATCTTGTTATCTATTCACTTTATTTCTAATATCTCTTTGCTAAACCACATTTCTATTTATGCCAATAATTTAATTTCTAGTGTTCTCGATGATTCTCTTCCATATCTCAAAACTGGATTCTATGTACGGGTGTAGTAGTGCTCATAAAGATAAATTAATCATAATGGCAAGAAAATGATCAAACGAATTCTTACTGCTAATTTGGTGGGCAATATTGATATTGTCAAATGTGAGTAAGGAAACACTCTATTAAGTAATTAAATAAAATTAACTAACTAAACGGATTTTAAAATAGCAAACTTTTTTTTCGTGGAAATATATAAAGGTGAAGGTTAACCGTGATACTAATGATAGTATGAAGAATATATCGTTAATGCTCATATTTATAATCAAAACTAACAAGAGGTTGTGGCAGCAAAACAACAAATGATAAATAGCATTTTCATACCAACTTTGTGCTATGAAAGTCAAACATAGACCCTTTCTAAATCACATTTAAGAGAAATCAATACATGTGAGATGCGATGCTTGAGAAAAGTAACAAACAAAACATGAAGAGATAGAATACCAAATGAAACGATAAGAAAAATGGCAGGAACTAAACCCTGCCAAGAATATCTAGAACAACAACAATTTAAATGGTTTGGCCACCTGGTCAGAATGAATCCATTACCAATCACCATCAAGGGCGTTCTTCTCAAGAATGCATGGAAAAAGACCAGGAGGAAGACCTACAAGAAGATGGATAGATGCAGTGACAGAGACATGTAACAACAAATGAAAATCACTAATTCAGACAGTTCGAGCAGCGCAAGAACGACAGATGATATAACCACGACACCTTTTCGGTACCAGTGAGAAAGAGAAAAGAAAGAAGAAGAAAGAACAAGAGGTTATGGGGTGGTTTTGTCATTATAAACATTTCTGGTACCCATTTTCAGTGAACGGTTATATCTTCTTCGCCTTCACTTCCTCTTGTACCCATTCTGGTGTCGATGGAGATAACGAATTCATGCTCTTCGGACAGTTTAAGCCATCGTCAACTGTTGCTGCTGTAAAGTTTCTTTTAGATTGTCGGTCCATCTTACTGTAGCGAATCATAGAAGGACGAGGCATGTTTTACAGCACTTAGAAAAAAATTACAAATAAACATCAACAGAAAAAAAATCAACAAAGAACAATAAATGGTCAGAAGAAGGATCGAACTCGTACACCTTGTATGGTCAGGGACAGGCTTATCTTCCTTCTACGATTCGCTGAATTATAGCCTAGAAAGTTTCCCTCTATAATAATATTCATTTATTATTATTTGTCTCCATCTTACTCTAGGTCTGCCTCTTGAACTTCTCTCTTTTCCTCTTTTATTATAAGTTCTACACGGTAAGGAATCGCAAGGTGTACTTTCTAGAATAACCTTATCTACTGGTGGATTCATAATCAGCTGGAGATTAAACTAGAGCAACTAATCAGTTAATACAGAACTGGTTAAGTAGGTTGCACGTCCTTGGCTGATAAGAAAGGTCTGGGTCCAATTACTAGGTGTGGTGATTTATTTTTGGACCGACATGACTTCGGAATTTAGTCAGTCTCTCAAAATAGGCAACCGGGAGTCTTTTTGGGTTGGGTGGGGGAGAGAAAGGGGGGGGGGAGGTGTAGTGCTTGGTGTGCTGCCGATCAGATCAGCCATAAAATGTGCATTTGGCCATTGTAGAATTGGGGCATCAACACCATTGTCTCCATGCGGTTTAAGTGATTGCCTTTTTCTTCTCGTTCCTTTTCTTGTTCTTCATGTTCTTGTTCGTCTTCTTCTCGTTCTTCTTTTCTTCATATTCTTCTCGTTCTTGTTCTTCTTCTCGTTATTCTTCTTGTTCTTCCTTTTCTTGTTCTTTTCTTGTTCTTCATCTTCATGTTCTTTTTCTTCATGTTACTTTTCTTCTTGTTCTTATTTTTTTTCTGGTTCTTCATCATCTTCTTCTTCTTTTTCTCGTTCTTCATGTTCTTGTTCTTCTTGTAAATCATCTTCTTTTTCTTGTTCTTCATCTTCTATTTCTTATTCTTCTTGTTCTTCGTGTTCTTCATCTTTATCTTCTTATTCTTGTTCTTGTTCTTCATCATCTTCTTGTTCTTCTCCTTCATCTTTTTGTATTTCTTCATCTTCTTGTTGTTCTTGTTCGTCGTCTTCTTCTGCTTCTTCATTTTATTTTTCTCGTTCTTCTTGTTCTTCATCTTCTTTTTTCTTGTTCTTGTTCTTCATCTTCTTGTTCTTCTTCTTCGTGTTCTTCATCATCGTCTTCTTCTTCTCCTTCATCTTCTTGTTCTTGTTCTTCGTCTTCGTATAGTTCTTCTTCATCTTCTTGTTCTTCTTCATCTTCTTGTTCTTTTCATCTTTTTGTTCTTTTGCTTGTTCTTCATCTTCTAAGTTCTTCTTCTTCTTGTTTTTCATCTTCTTGTCTTCATCTTCTTGTTTTTTTTTTCTTGTTTTTTATCTTCTTGTTGTTCTTCTTTTTTCTTGTTTTTCATCTTCTTGTTGTTCTTCTTTTTTCTTGTTTTTCATCTCCTTGTTGTTCTTCATCTTCTTGTTTTTCATCTTCTTGTTCTTCATCTTCTTGTTCTTCTTTTCTTGTTTTTCATCTTTTTGTTCTTCGTCTTCTCCTCCATTAATTGTTCACTATGCACGTGGAGGTCAAGGATCATGAATTGCTTGACGCGAGTGAAGACTTCCTAGGCTGCCCACAGTTTGTGGTTGAAACTTGCCGAAGGTCTGTAAAATGTATGGTCACTAACACCATATTCCCTATACGCCACTTGGCGTGACGTGGGTACTTAACTTTTTTTTTTTTTTAAACCATATTCTAAATATGAAGTCTCGTGTCTTTTCAGTCTGTTTATATTGCCCTATACTAGCTTGAAATGGCAGTTCAATTTTATTTCATTGCAATGGGCTGTTCAATTGAAGCCTTTGAAGTTCTGCTTGGGCTGTTTTTCCACCTGTGTTTGCAAGCTCGACAGCTTTTTTATTTCCAAGAATCGTACAGTTATGTTTTTGCATCCACTACAGATCAAGATCTGTCTGGACAGTCAAGCGAATATTGTTATTTATTTATTGAATGAGTCTATCCTCTTTGTAGCCAGAGGCGATTTTTAACCATATCATGTTTCTTAAGACAGTTTTTAGAAATAAGTAAAAATAAAAAATAAAAAAGTTAGGGAATATGGTGTTAGTGTTCATAAATTTTACAGACCTTCAGCACGTGATTTTTGGGGTAACGTGGTCGGAATTACGCCCGTGCCGCTTTACTTACTCAGAAAAAATGCGATACCCATTAAAGGCTGGGTGAACCGTAAACCGTCGGTTGGGATCGAACCCAACCTCTTGTCCTTTGTAGTCCAGTTCACTAACCACTGAGCCATCGAGGCTCCCTTTTAGAAATAAGGAGTCGCTATTATTTAGCTCTGTACAAAGGACAAAAACAAAATGTGTTGAATGGAAACCGACGTCAGTGAAGCCGTCACTTCTATATTATTGATTTCTTCCATAAGAATGCGTTGAGTGCCATTGCCTTTGCTCTTAAATATGTTCACACTCTTCCAGCAGAAAGGAATGCGCTTCTCTTTCACTTCGTTGGGGAAGTCTATGTATGTACCACTGGGCTCGTTGGGGTAGTCTATGTATGAACCACTGGATTCGTTGGGGTAGTCTATGTATGTACCACTGGATTCGTTGGGGTAGTCTATGTATGTACCACTGGATTCGTTGGGGTAGTTTATGTATGTACCACTGGATTCGTTGGGGTAGTCTATGTATGTACCACTGGATTCGTTGGGGTAGTCTATGTATGTACCACTGGATTCGTTGGGGAAGTCTATGTATGTACCACTGGATTCGTTGGGGTAGTCTATGTATGTACCACTGGATTCGTTGGGGTAGTCTATGTATGTACCACTGGATTCGTTGGGGTAGTCTATGTATGAACCACTGGATTCGTTGGGGTAGTCTATGTATGAACCACTGAATTCGTTGGGGAAGTCTATGTATGAACCACTGGATTCGTTGGGGTAGTCTATGTATGTACCACTGGATTCGTTGGGGTAGTCTATGTATGTACCACTGGATTCGTTGGGGTAGTCTATGTATGTACCACTGGATTCGTTGGGGTAGTCTATGTATGTACCACTGGATTCGTTCCTGCTTTTTTTTCAGCTGCGGATCAATCTGTGTATAGCTGTTCAAGTTTTTTTTTTTAGGTTTTGATTCTGTGTTCTGTTGGAGGTAGTGATTCTGTGCCATATTGGAGGTATTGATTCTGTGTCATATTGGAGGTAGTGATTCTGTGCCATATTGGAGGTATTGATTCTGTGTCATATTGGAGGTAGTGATTCTGTGCCATATTGGAGGTATTGATTCTGTGCCATATTGGAGGTATTGATTCTGTGTCATATTGGAGGTATTGATTCTGTGTCATATTGGAGGTATTGATTCTGTGCCATATTGGAGGTATTGATTCTGTGCCATATTGGAGGTATTGATTCTGTGTCATATTGGAGGTAGTGATTCTGTGCCATATTGGAGGTATTGATTCTGTGTCATATTGGAGGTATTGATTCTGTGTCATGAATTAAAAAAAACCTATTTTTTTCCCGCTTGGATTGCTAATTTTTGTTAAAGGTTTCCCTGACAATTACGATTGGACAGACTGCCATATAGTTCCGATGTAAGGATCTCAGACTTATCTTACAAGAAATCATCTTCTAGTACATGCATGGGCGTGCGTGTGTGTTTGTGTGTGTGTGTGTTTGTGTGTGTGTGTGTGTGTGTATACTGTCTTCAGGTCTCCCTTGCCAAAATGTATCGTTGGTTCTGTCTTGACATTCTTAGTTTAGTTGAATTTTGGTGGATGGACTTTTAAGCTTTTCTGACTGGGCAAGTGCTCTTTTTTGTTTTGTTTGTCGAAGTGGCAGGGTCTCAATCATGGTTATTTTCGCAACCTTTTGTCAATGGAAGTACATTTAATTGTTCCTATTATTATTCTATTATTATATTATATCTGCGAGTGTCTTGATTTGAACTTCCAACATTTTTTCGTAAGTTTGATTTGTGTTTGCTGTTGATCAGGAGCTTGTGATCTATCCAACGACAGACCTAGCTACTTGAATTTAGACTTCCAGGATTTATGTATCACTAGGACGTACCTGATACTTTTTCCTTATAACAGCCAGTCTATGAGCACATTTTGCTTTATTTTGTTTATCTTTTTTCTTTTCCTTGTTATTCATCTTCTTTTGTCTTTTCCTTGTTCTTCATCTCCAATTTTCTTCTTCTTGTTCTTTGTGTTCTTCATCGTTATCTTCTTCTTCTTCTTCCTCTTCATCTTCTTGTCCCTCTCATTCAATTCTCATTTAATGTGTGTGACTCGCACTATTGCCTGATATCTAAATCAGCTCACCCTCCACAGTAGCCACACCGTGTTGTGGTTGGAGGGCTTGTGTGCCTCCGGGGTCCAAGGAGTTACGCCAGTGGGAGCTTAGCTCCTGGCAGGGTCACCCAAACTGGACAGGTCCTTGGTGAGGGGTCATACAAAAGAGCCAGGATTAGATGGAACCCTTTAATTGAAGACGCAGAACACACCAGCGAGTGGTACACGCTCTGGTCTGGACTAATCCATCCCCACTTCATGGTTTAAATGCTTCTCTGTCTTGTCTCCTCTTTCTGTCCTCTATCAAACCGGCAGGTGGTGCTCAAGAGCTTCGAAGACCAGACCACCTATGAGAGAGAAAACTCTACACAAAGCTCGGGCAGATGGTGCTCGTAAACCCGGGACGGGACGACCGACCATCTAAGGGCAGAATCCCCCTACAGAAAAGACAATCTACTGCCTTGCAGGAAGATGGGGACAATCAAAGGCTAAGGAGAGCAAACCTGAATAAAATTCTGGCAGAAATCGGATGCACTGGGCCATTGGCGCAGAACACAGGGCAACGTTCTAACATGTACTTAGTCAGAATGGAAAATCAGCTCATGGAAATGTAGGTGTGTCTGTATTATAACCCCCCCCCCCTTTTTTTTTAGCTTTATATATATCTGAACAGAAGTAATGGTTATATCGAACAAACAACCATCACCATCATGCAGCATAAAAATAAACGAGACAAATCTGAAACAGGTACAACGTTTCAAATACTTGGGCACAAAAATAACATCAGATGGGAGATGCACCACAGAAATAAAAAGCAGAATAGCTCAGGCCAAAATAACATTTCAGAAAATGAAAAATATCTTATGCAACAAATCTATGTGAATAAAAATGAGAAAGAGAGTTCATCGGCGCCATATAGAACCAATTCTGATCTATGGAAGCGAATCATGGACAGTAGACAAACAAATGAAAAGACGATTAGAGGCCACAGAGATAGGATTTCTCAGAAGAATGTTGAAAGTTCTCTGGACAGCTAAAAAGACCAATGAGGAAGTTCTCAAAGAGGCCAACACAAAAAGGGAGCTCTTAAAAAACATCAGAAAGAAGCAATCAACATTTTTCGGGCACATCATAAGAAAAGGAAAGTTAGAATACTTGGTTACAACTGGCAAAATAAAAGGAATGAGAGATCGCGGACGACAAAGAGAGAAAATACTGGATAGCTTGGTGTCATGGCATGGAAAACAGTAAACAACAGAACTGATACGATGCACTGTAGATAGAAGATTGTGGAGGGACATGATCACCTACGCCAACCGGTAAGGCACATGATGATGATGATATATCTGATTCCTTTGTAAACTACTCAATGACATATATAACACTGGACACAAACTCGAAGATCTACTAGAATCTATCTTTGTAGTCATACCGAAGAAGTCGGGCGCCACTGATTGTGAAGACCATCGCACTATTAGTCTCAGGAGACATATGACGAAAATATTACTAAGAATCATCATGAGACGTGTAAGGAAGAAAATAAAACCAGAGATAAGTGAGGAACAATGTGGATTTGTGGAAGGAAATGGCACCAATAATACAATATACATCTTAAAAACATTAATATAAAGATCTATAGAGGTAAAGAAACATCTATATATGTCCCTTATAGACTACACAAATAGTGTAGTTTTTTCTTTTATCATTTCTGTTCTTGACATTCGGCCAAGCAATTCTCTTAAGCTGTCTGGTATTTTTTCTCTTTGCTTCCCTCTATCTCTTCGTCGTCTCAATTTTCCCGGTTGTTACAATATGTTCCAGTTGTTCTCTTCTCATTACATGGCCAAAAAAAAGATGATTGTTTCTTCCGAATATAGTGGAAATTAATTCTCTTCTTGCTTTGGCCTCTTTCAGAACGATTGATTGCTCTTCTTAGCTGTCCATGGTATTTTCAACATTCTTCTGTAAAACCATATTTCTACAGACTCCAGTGATTTTCTTGTCTGTTGTCCTATTGTCCATGATTCACATCCATATGTTAAGACTGGCTCTACATAACACTTAAGAACTCTTTTTCTTGTTTCTATTGTCAAAAATGGATTGCATAGTATCTTCCTAATTTATTTGGAATACTGTTTTTGCCTGAGCCATTCTGCATCTCACCTCTTTACCAATTTTTGTACCAATTAAGTACAGCATCGAAAAATATATATTATTATTATATGTTATATATTTTAATTTAATTGTACTCATTCCATTGCTTTAATTATTTAAAAGAAAACGTGTGTAAATAACAAAGGTAGGTTTAGTTATACTCAAGTCATCATAATCATCATCATCATCGAGTGCCGTTTCCGCAACGAAGGTTGGCTACCATGGAGCGCCATTCTGCTCTGTTTCTTGCTTTGATGGTGCAGGTTGTCATAGGCTGATTTGTCCATCTTTTGATGTTACTTGTCCATGTTAGTCTTGGTCTGACTCTGCTTCTTTTACCTTATATTTTCCCCTCCAGGATTACTTCTAGTAGGCTGTTGTGTCTTTTAACATGGCCCAAAAATCGCATTTGTCTTGTTTGAATTGTGTTTAGTAGTTCTCTTTTCATTTTTAGTTGTTTTAAGACTTCGTCGTTTGTTTTCTTTTCCTTCCATCCAGTTCTACCTATTCTTTTATATATCCACATTTCAAAGACTTCAATTCTCTGTTCTGTTTTCTTGTCTAATGTCCATGTTTCTGCACCATATAGGAATATTGAGAAGATGTAACATTTTGCTATTTTTAGTTTTAGCTCTGGTGTTATTTGTTTTGATGTTAGTATGTTCTTCATGACATTAAAATTACTTTTTGCCATTCCTATTCAGTTGTACATTTTGCTTCATTGGTTATAGTATGTCCAAGGTAGTTGTAGTTCTAAACTGTCTCCAGGTCTATTCCTTCAATTTTGATATCCACTTGTGGGTTTTGAGTATTTTCTTTGTTTATGATCATAGTTTTAGCCTTTTTGATATTCATATCTAGTCCATATTTTTTGCTTGCCATGTTTATTTTATTAAGTAACTGTTGTAGATCTTTAGGATTTTCTGCTAGTAGTACAGTATCGTCAGCATATGGTTATTGATTATCTTTCCATTAATTTGTAGGCCTGTCATCTCTATGATGTTTTAAAAGACTTGCTCAGTGTATAGGTAGAACAAGCTTGGTGATAGGATGCTAACCTGTCTTACTCCTCTTTTTATATCAATAGGTGTAGAGTTCTCTTTGTTATATTTTATTATTGCTATTTGCTCCCAGTATAGATTACATATTAGTCGTATGTCCATGTCATCTAGATGTATCTCTTATACGCATTCTATAAGTTGTTTGTGGTGTACTCTATTAAAAGCTTTGGTGTAGTCTATGAAGCAGACATATATTGGTTTGTTTACTTCTGTGTATTTTTCGATTAATGTTCTCATGCAGAATATGGCTTCTTTTGTCCAGCTATTTTTCCTAAATCCAAATTGCTGCTCATCTAATTCAGTATTGATTTATTCTGAATTCTTCCTTGTATAACTTTTTGCAAAACGTTTGTAACAAGGCTCATTAGGCTAATTGTTCTAAAGTCACTGCATTCAACTGCACCATTCTTTTTAGGCAATGCAATGAAAGTTTATGTTTTTAGTTCATTTGGTATGTATCCTGTGTGGTATATGTCGTTGCATATGTCTGTAATCACTTCAATGCCAAAATCTTCTAGTGCCTGTATCATCTCTATCTGTATGCTGTCAGGTCCTGCTGCTTTTCCATTTTTCATTGTTTTTATAGCTTTTTCCACCTCAGATTTTAAGATTTTATAGCCTGATGTACATTTTATAACAGGTTTCTTGTCCCTTTGATCCTGAAATAGTTCAGTTATATATTCCTGCCATCTATCTATAATATCCTTATTGTCTGTCAGCATTTTCCTTTTTTTGTTTGCAATGCAGCCACCTTCTGTGGCTTTTTTATTTTTATTAGTCATTCACTTTATTTCTGTGTGCATTCCTCTTAAGTCTTGTTTGCTTTCCATAGTTTCTATTTCTATACATTTTTGGCTGAGCCAGTCTTCTTTTGCCTTTTTGCACATTTTGCGTATTTCATTATCTATTTTATTGTAATGGGCAGTGTTCTTCGTTTGTCTCCTTTCTTCCATTTTTTCTAAGATGGTGTTAGTTATCCATTTTTGTTTTTTACTCTTTTCTCTTTTGGGTAAGGTGTCGCAGGTTTCTTGTATGCTTTTCTTTATGCATTGCCATTTGGTTGTTACTTTTTCATCAGGATTTTCTCTTCTGTATTGTTCAATTCCTTCTTCTAACAGTTTCTGCTATGTGTTCTTTACTTGTATTGTATAGGTATCTTTAATATCTTTTTGATTTAAAGCTGTTATATCTAGTGGATTTGTTGATGAATTAGACTTTTGCATGTTTCTCTTTATTTTGATGTTCATTTTAATCATTACAGGATTGTGATCTGAATTAATATCTGCTCCTGGGTATGTTTTGGCTTTCTTTACGCTGTTACGGAACCTTTCTTTTATCATTATGTAATCTATTTGATTCCTCTTCTTATCTCCAGGGCTTTTCCATGTGTATAGTTTCCTTTTCTCTTGCTTAAAGTAGGTGTTACATATTATCAGCCTGTTTTCTTCACAGAATTGTATTAATCTTTCTCCCCTGTCATTTCTTTTTCCTAAACCATGATTTCCTATAATGGTCTTATATCTACCTTTTCCTACTTTAGCGTTCATGTCACCCATTACAATCAAGATGTCTGAAGATTTCACTTGCTTCATAACTTTATTTAGGTCTTCATAGTATGCCTCTATTTGTTCATCTGTGTAGTCTTGCTTAGGTGCATATGTCTGTATTATTGCTATGTCGAATGGTTTTGCTTTCAACTAGAGTAGTATAATCCTATCACTGTATGTCCAGTGGGTACTTATATATTTTTGTAGCTCTCTTTTTATCAGTTTTCCTACCCCTCTTTGATGTTCTGTTGTGTTTCCTGAGTATACAAATGCATATTTTTCGTCCTCTATTTACCCACATTCTTTCCATCTTGTCTCTGATATGCCTAAAATATCTATATTTATTCGTTCTGCTTCTTGAATCAGATTTTCCAATTTCCCTTCTTGATATAGAGTCCTAACATTCCAAGTACTTATTTTAAGATCTTTCCTCCGACATAAGTTCGAATTCCTCTCCATGGCTTCCACTGGACTAGTACGTGATAAGCCTCCAATCTCTTTCACGGTGGTCCGCCATCTTCGTCTTTCGTGTTCTGAATATGCCTCATGTGTACCACACACTTTGCTGTTTTCGCTTTCTGAGCCGTTGATCATTTCTGATTCATCCGCCCCATCCACCGCCACAGACTTTTCACATATGGGTTGAACACACCCTGTTGCCAGCGCCATTTTTATCGAACCATGTGCTTGGCTGTCGAACCGCGAACACACGACACAAAGAAGAATAAATCATAGCCCACTTAAATATCGGTAATCACAGTTCGTCCACACGTCAGAAGTAAAACATACACCAAACGGGGAATCTATCTATCTATTGACCTTTCGAGCCGTAGTCGGCCCATAGGGACCAAGATACTCCTCCTATTTGAACTTTTGTTCTAGCAGTTTTCAATTCTTTTAAATACATTTTATCAAATCTCGCCATTTGTCTGTGTTCTGTGCAAGCAGCTCTATCTCATTGAGGGAGCCGATTCCTGCTGCTCTTGCCTCTCTCATCAATGTTCTTCTCAGTGTCTCTCTGGGTCTTCCTCTTTTTCTCTTAAAACAGGTAATGGCAACACGTAATTTCACAACTAGACTGTCGCGTAAATCATTTAAATATATCAGCAAATACCGAATTATAAAAACAACTACACGAAGCAGCCATGACACCGGAAACCGATTCATATATCTATCTATCTATTGTCCTTTCGAGCCGAAGACGGCACATAGGGCAGAACTACAATCTCAAAAACAGAAACCTTGCGTGCCAAAATGGCACATATTGCAGAGATCACTGCTTCTAAAATCTATGGTTTTGTTTCCATAACCATGCTTTTTACAATGACAACTTGTCAAGCCATCGATCAACCTCCTTAGTCGCCTCTTACGACATGCTTGGAAGGTCACTATTCTTTACTTCCCACATAATGAGGCCCCGGTAACACACGGGAGATTCATATATACTCAAGTACAATAATATTTAATAGTATTATCCGTAATTCCCTATCACGTCTTCTAAAAAACGATGCACACATGTTGCACAACTCAGTGCAACGAAACTTATTATGTGAACGAAGAACGAGATTCATGTTGTCGATTTTGAAGAATTCTTTTATCGAGTGAGCACTCATGGGAAAAAACGTTGAAAACTACTTTCTGCGAAAATAGGGAGGTAACTGGGTGCTGTATTTTAATCTTCAAGTGCGCTCCCTTCCGGTCCATTACATTGTTCTCTTGAGGTAACAACCGGAAGTCAAAATGAAACTAGGATACATACCTTTTTCGCATTGATTAAGGATACTGACTCCTGATTTATATCCCAGAGCAGCAGATAGAGAAGTAATCAAATTAAAATATGTTTAGTCATCGTTCATAAATGTTAAACTAAGATTCAAATATAACTTTTGCTGCGAATGAAATTATAAAGATAATTAAGACAAAAAAAAATATATATATTCCTCGAAATTATTGCTATGTGTTCATCAGAATGAAAAAAAAATACATAGCATTATGTGTTGCAGATTTACAAAAAAAAAAATGGACTGAACAAAATAGTTAAACGTTTTGGCTACCAAACCTTTATCAGTAAATAAGGACAATATACAAATCATCATCATCGAGTGCCGTCTACGCAACGAAGGTTGGCTACCATGGAGCGCCATTCCGCTCTGTCTCTTGCTTTGATGGTGCAGGTAGTCTTAGGCTGATTTGTCCATCTTTTGATGTTACTCGTCCATGTTAGTCTTGGTCTGCCTCTGCCTCTGCCTTTTTTACCTTGTATTTTCCCCTTCAGGATTACTTTTAGTAGGCTGTTGTGTCTTTTAACATGGCCCAAAAATCGTATTTGTCTTGTTTGAATTGTGCTTAGTAGTTCTCTTTTCATTTTTAGTTGTTTTAAGATTTCATCGTTTGTTTTCTTTTCCTTTCATCCAATTCTACATATTCTTCTATATATCCATATTTCAAAGGCTTCAATTCTCTGTTCTGTTTTCTTGTCTAATATCCATGTTTCTGCACCATATAGGAATATTGAGAAGATGTAACATTAATATACAAATGCAAGATCATATAGATTACTTAGCTGCGAGAGTGAAACCTGAAGTGTGAAGATGTGAACCTAAGCAGTAAGAAAAACATACGAGTAATGATTATTTCAAATAAACAATTATCATCATCATCATCATCATCATCATCATCATCATCATCAGCATGTGCCGTACTGGTTGGCATTGGCGATCATGTCCTTCCACAATCTTCTATCCACAGCGCATCGCATGAGTTCTGTTGTTGACTGTTTTCCATGCCATGACACCAAGCTATCCAGTATTTTCTTTCTTTGCCGTATGCGATCTCTCTTTCCTTTTATTTTGCCAGTTGTAACCAAGTATTCCAACTTTCCTCTTCTCATGATGTGCCCAAAAAAATGTTGATTGCTTCTTTCTGATGTTTTTTAAGAGTTCCCTTTTTGTGTTGGCCTATTTGAGAACTTTCTCATTGGTCTTTTTAGCTGTCCAGGGACCTTTCAACATTCTTCTGAGAAATCCCATCTCTGTGGCCTCTAATCGTCTTTTCATTTGTTTGTCTATTGTCCATGATTCGCTTCCATAGGTCAGAATTGGTTCTATATAGTATCGATGAACTCTCTTTCTCATTTCTATTGACATAGATTATCATCATCATGCAGCACACAAATAAATGGGAAGAAATCTGAAATAGACGTCAAACTTTGGCTACGATAATAACATCAGACGGAAAATGCACTATAGTAATTTATAGCAGAACATCACAGGCTAAAGTAACATTTAAGAAAATGAAAAACACCCTGTGTTATATATTAATATAAGTGATCAAGATAGTTCATTAGTGTTTTATAGGAGCCAACTTCCTCCCATGGAAGCGAATCACTGGCAGTAGACAAACTATTGAAAATAAGATTAAAGGTCTAAAGGATTAAAATCCCTCAGTGATGGGATTTCTAAGAAATATGCTGACAGTTCCCTGATCAGCTAATAAGACCAACATAGAAGTTTTCAAAGAGGCCAACACAAAGTGAGAGTTCCTAAATCAACATTAGAAAGAAACAACCAACATTTTTCGGGCACGTCTTGAGAAGAGGAAAGTTTAAATACTTGGTTACAACTGACAAAATACAGACAGGGAAAGAGAGAACATGGACGACAACGAGAGGAAATACTAAATAGCTTGAGGTCGTGACACGGTAAACAGTGAATAACATAATTAATACGATACACTTTGTATAGAGAATTGTGGAAGGCAATTATCGCCTCCGTCAACCAGTGTGGCACATGATGATGATGAAGAATAAAACAACCGTTCAATGAGTATAGGATGAAACAACCCCTCATGATGTCATATATTTATGCGAGTCAGAATGGACTCGGTTATGGCTGAAAGGTCGGCGAGAGCTAGTAAATATCTACGGTAATTAGGACCTGGATGTTTCGAATGTCAAAACGTCGAGGAGGAGGTTAAAGTTCTGTTGACTCGCAAAGTGACTCGTTTCTAGATGACATCATTTATTCGTTTTCTTCTTATAAACAAAATAGATTTCTGCACCATTTGTAATCTTCCTTTGCCACGCTGAGCGATTAGTTGTTATATTCTCAAATTATCATGTTTGATACTCTCATATTTTAGTAAGTAAAGAGCCCCCCGTCACGCAAAGTGGCGTATTGGGAATATAGTGTTTCTGACCATAATGTTTACAGACCTTCGGCACATGATTTTTGGGGTAATGTGGTCGGTATTACGCCCGTGGCGGATTACTTTCCCAGAATAAATTCGGTACCCATTTAAGGTTGGGTGAACCCGGAAGCTGTCGATCAGGATCGAAATCGACGTCTTTTTTCTTTGTAGTCCTGTTCACTAACCACTGAGCTATGGCGGCTCTCATATTTTAGTGATGCTAGTGAACTATTTATTGACCTCTAATCATTTTTTTAAACCCACCATGCGATTTGCTGCCCTTCTGCAGTTCACCCTGACATATTTTATTTGTTGACACTGATCGGGCATGGGAACCACATTCTAATCACATCATAGTTGTGACCTACATAATAAGTGATGTCTATACTTGTCCTGCATCTGAAGGCATTGGCACTGCACACACTGCCACACTACCACACTGCCACACCAACTCTCATCAAACAAGAGGTCATAACTCCAAAAACTTGCCATCCTCAGCGATGAGGCTCAGTCATACAAGCGCTAACAAACCCTAAACAGAATAGATTCATCCAAAAAATAGGGAAAAACTATCAGACACGATAGTGGATACACGTACACTGTTGGCATTCCTGCAGCTGGTAAGAGCCGAACTTGCAAGAGCAGGTGGAAACTTTCAACATATATATTTGTGGTGAAAAATTTGTGTTGAAAGATTTGTGGTGAAAAATTTGTGTTGAAAGATTTGTATTGAAATATTTATGTTGAAGGATGTGTGCCGAAAGATTCATGTTGAAAGATTTGTGCTGAAAGATTTATGTTGAAGGATGTGTGCCGAAAGATTCATGTTGAAAGATTTGTGCTGAAAGATTTATGCTGCAGTTTTCTGTAAAAAAAAAAAAAATGTTGTATCATCTGTGATCCCCCAATTACTCGGTGACTCCATTATGTGTTACGATCCACAGGCTGACATACAGGTTGGGGACCATATGTTGAAAGCATCGTGTGACGTCAGTCGCAGAGACTCCCAAATATAACACTGGCCTTGACTTTCCTTAATTTAAACTCCTTGCCAATCTACCAAATGTTTTTTTTTTAAATTTGGTCTTGAGCTTTGAAGAGCGATTTGAGTAATTTTCGTTAGAGATGATTAATGTAGAACCTCAGTCTTTATGATATCAATTGTAGTACCAAAGTTTCTGCGAGCAGTAACAAAGCGATGTATCATTTGTTTATGTCTGTTTCAGTGATTACATTCAAGGCACAGTCAGGAAATGAACTCTCTCACATGGGAGCCGTTGTGATGGATTGGTCAGATTGATATGACTCAACATGATGAATTGTCCAATGATAGTCCTTCAAACTTCTGTACACAATTTGGTCCAAAGCGGAACTAGTTTAAAGGACAAGGAAAGTTAAACCAATCTAAAGTATGCTGATGATACAGTCTTAATCGCTAAAGAGTGAAAATGAGTTACAAGAAATGTTAGACATTATAGTGAAAGAAAGCAAAAATAAATAAAGGACTAGGCCTTAATAGAATAAAGGCAGAAGTAATGGTAACAACAAAGAAAAAGACATCACATCAGTACAAAATAAAGACAAATGGAACAATATTAAAGCAGGTAAATTAATTTAAATATTTGGGAACTTTGTTATCCTGAGAAGGAAGGTGTACAAAAGAGGGGAGATGCAGAATTGCTCAGGCAAAAGCAGTATTCCAAAAAATGAGGAAGATACTATGCAATCCATACCTGACAAAAGAAACAAGAAAAAGAGTTCTTAAATGTTATGTAGAGTCAGTTTTAACATATGGGTGTGAATAATGGACAATAGGACAACAAACAAGAAAATCACTTGAGTCTGTAGAAATGTGGTTTTACAGAAGAAAATTGAGAATACCATGGACAGCTAAGAAGAGTAATGAAAACGTAAGAGGCCAAAGCAAAAAGAGAGCCAATTTCCAATATTAGGAAGATACAATCATCATTTTTTGGCCATGTAATGAGAAGAGAACAACTGGAATATATTGTAACAACTGGAAACATTGAGGGACGAAGAGATAGAGGAAAGGAAAGAGAAAAAAAAAACTTAAGATAATGGCTTGGCAGAAAATCAACAACAGAAATGATAAATAACTGTCGAGATCGAAAGTTGTGGAGAGACATGATCACCTACGCCAGCAGGCCCTGTACTTGATGATGATTTTAACTTGGCTTGGTCATAAACTATTGGTCTTAGGTAAAATGGTTAAACTAATTTTAAGGCAACCGACAGAGTAATAAAGAAGGACTGCCTTTATCCTCCCAGAGAAATAAGCAGATGGCTGTGTAGCAACGATTTGTATATCTGGTACTTCAGACTTCGACTCCAGAAGCTCACAGAGTTCTTGAACCTACAGATCTTGTTAAACAATCTAACCGTGGTTAATCACATACTTATTTTGTTGGTTGTCTCTTTCTCCTACCTTTTCTGTGTAATAGTCATGAAAAATAAGGAGAAACTTTGATACCGAAGAGGTAAGGAAGAGATGTGAAAATGTCAAGAACGTGACAAAAGCGTAGATAGAAGAGAGAGAGAGAGAGAGAGAGAGAGAGAGAGAGAGAGAGAGAATATAGTAATTTAGATTGTGTACTAGCCAGTTGTAGTGTTAGATGTTAGAGAGAGGTACAAATTGATGAAATGTGAAAATCAGAGAGTGAACAAATGATAGGAGCACGCGTAGATGGTTGGACTTATTTCATTGGAAAATGGTATTTTGGTCGAGTTTAGAATGACGAAACAGTGTGTCAACAATTAAAAGATGCAATTGTAATTTATTGGAAAGTAACCAAAAGTAAAAGTGAAGATATTTGCTAAATGTCGAATACAAGAGTTTTAGAGATGGTGATACAATCTCTCTGTTTCTACAAATTCCTACAAGTAGTCTCAACTTTTACAATGAAATCCCGAGAAGCACTTTATGAAACAAATTCTCTCAGTAAAACCCACCCGGTTTTGTGTCTGGTGCAGTGAATTTCAACACATTAATCCCACTCACCTTTCTACAGCACTAAATATAACAATTAACCCGTCCTTTTGTTTCAGACAACGCTTCACGTGACACAATTTTTCTTTAATCGACTAAAACCTTTGCTATCAAACATTTAAGCAACCCCTACCTTAACTCACATTTCTTTCTCCACCTAAAATACTTTGCGACAAAAATAAACAACGAATTTGACCCCTTACACAATTTTTCCTTTTTCTATCACCTAAAAACCAATAGTTCCCTTGCAACAAAAAATAACCAAAGTCTTTAGCCCGTAACCCAATTTTCCTTCACCAACACCTCACTTTCAGACCTCATCTATGTTCCGTCATTTTGAAATGTGTTGACCCCTGGAAACAGAATGCAATCTAATTAACTCACTGTCGTCACTTTTGAAATGTCACGTCATTTAAATTTCACCCAGTTATCCAAACAAAGAACTCATATGATCTCCTATCGTATGACGTAACAGTGTGTAGTTCAAACCAACGTATGGTTTTACAAACAAAAGAGAATCTGCTTTGACGTCGTAACCTAAAACCCAAATTTAACCTAATTATTCATATAACCCACTCAGACTCATCAATTATGCAAACAACACACTTCCACATTAAACATATGTCAAAATAGAACACATTTGACCTAGATTCACATTCAACAATTCCTTAAATGAACCCACGTGACTGATTCATGTCAACAAGTCGTTAAAGGAACCCACCTGACAGATTCATGTCAACATGTGGTTAAAAACTAAAACACTTGATGTAGCATTAAACAAATGGTTGAGAACAAAAGCCCTATTGTTTTCGAACCAAAATTTCCCAAGAAACTGACTTCATATCCACACTATATATATCGAGTAATAACCTAATACTAAACCAGTAGATATTGCATGGGCGTTAGTCGAGGAAGTGAATCACTTTACACATTTAGGCAACATTATTGACAAAGGAAGAGGTCCAGAAAGACACATTAAGCAGAAAATAAATGTTGCAAGCACAGCTTTCCTCCAGCTGAATAAAATTATCATCATCAAATACTGTGCCCACTGACTTAGGTGATCATGTCGCTCCACAACTTTCGATTTCAGAAGGACATCCTTCCAGTTGTTGACCTTCTGCCAAGCCATTCTCTTAAGCTTTCTGGTATATTTTCTCTGTGCTTCCCTCTATCTCTTTGTCCCTCAATATTCCCAGTTGTCACAATATATTCCAGCTGTTCCTTTCTCATTATATGGCCACAAAATGATAATTGTTTCTTCTCGATATTGGATATTAACTCTCTTTTTGCTTTGGCCTTTTTAAGAATGTTTTCATTACTCTTCTTAACTGTCCATGGTATTCAAAATTCTTCTGTAAAACCACATTTCTACAGACTCCAGTGATTTTCTTGTCTGTTGTCCCACTATCATGATATTCACATCCATATGTTAAAACTGGCTCTACATAACATTTAAGAACTCTTTTTCGTGTTTCTATTGTCAAAAATGAATTGCACAATATCTTCCTTATTTTTTTGGAAAGCTGCCTTTGTCTAAGCTATTCTTCATCTCACCTCTGTTTAGTAGTAGTAGTAGTAGTAGTAGTAGTAGTAGTAGTAGTAGTAGTAGTAGTAGTAGTAGCGGCAGTAGTAGTGGTAATAGAAGAAGAAGAAAAAAAAAGTAAAAAGAAACTTAAGAAAAAGTAGTAGTAGTAGTCCTGTTTGGTTATTAATCCGTATAGCTGCTATTTGTTGCCAGTACATGTTTTTTTTAATGATTCGCGGATCTTGCCATCAATGTTTAATTTCTCGAGCATATTGTTTATTTCCACATCCTTTACTTTGTCAAATGCTATTGTGTAGTCTATAAAGCACATTTATAGATCTTTCTTTATCTATATAGATCTTTCTATCAATGTTCTTAAGATGTATATTGCATTATTGTCGCCCTTTCCGTCCACAAATCCACATTGTTCCTCACTTAATTCGGGTTTTATTTTGCTCTTTACACGTCTCATGATGATTCTTAGTAATATTTTCGTCATATGGCTCATGATACTAATAGTGCGATGGTCTTTACAATCAGTGGCGCCTGACTTCTTCGGTATGGCTACAAAGATAGATTTTAGTAGATCTTCGGGTATGTGTCCAGTGTTATATATGTCATTGAGTAATTTTGTTATGACTTGTACTCCCAGCTCTCCTAATGCATTTATCTCTTCGATTGTTATATTGTCAGGACCTGGAGCTTTGCCTCTTTTCATGTGTTGAATTGCCTCCTCCACGTCACTCTGCATTATTGGTGGCCCTAATTAGTGGGAGCCGCGATAGCTCAGTGGTTAGTGAACTGGACTACTACGGACAAGGGGTAGGGTTCGATCCCAACCGACGGCTCCGGGTTCACCCAGCCTTAAATGGGTACCGGATTTTTTCTGGGAAAGTAAAGCAGCACGGGCGTAATACCGACCACATTACCCCAAAAATCATGTGCTGAAGGTCTGTAAAATATAGGGTCACTAACACCATATTTCCCTATACGCCACTTGGCGTGACGGGGGGTACTTTACTTTTACTTTTATGTCTTCATTTGAATTGTTTAATTCTGGTCTTTCATCATCATAGAGTTGACTGATATATTCTGTCAATCTTTCCATTGTCTTCTCCTGTCCCATTATTATATTTCCTTCCTTTGATTTCACACATCCTGAAACTTTGACTTCTTTTCTTCCTGTTAATTCATTTAATTAATTGTGCATACATTTTGAGTCTTTCTTTTGTTGTTTTTCCATTTCTTTCCATTTCTGCTTTAACCATCCTTCCGTTGCTTCTCATCACTTGTTTTGGATCTCTGTGCAATATTTTGTATGTCCGTTCTTCTATTTTATGTTTTCGTCTTTCTTCTGTCATCCATTTTTTGTTGTTGATTCTTTTAACCACTGGTATTACTTCTTTTGATGTTTGTTGAATCAATTATAAGTAGTAGTAGTAGTATTGATAGTATTAGTAGAGGTAGTAGCAGCAGTTGTAGTAGTAGTAATAGAAGAAGAAGAAGAAGTAGAAGAGGAGGAAGAGGAAGAAGAGGAAGAAGAGGAAGAAGAGGAAGAAGAGGAAGAAGAGGAAGAAGAGGAAGAAGAGGAAGAAGAGGAAGAAGAGGAAGAAGAGGAAAAGTGCTTAATCATTTAACCAGGCCTGGTGTATTATAATTATTATTCTACGTTATCCTCCAAACTTCGGTCGGAGGATAGAACACTCATAAAAGATTTCCATCCAGTAATGTCTGCAGTACATGCATGGACAACGCTTACCACAACCTGTCAGCCTATGTTATTTCATCCTATTAGGCCCGTCTCCTTGTCCCCAACAGTCTGCCGTCCCCTCGTTTACCAGGTGGTATCCACGTTAGTTCTAGGTGCTGATGCCTGCCTACTCCACTCGCAGAACGTGTCTCACCCAACCCCAACGTCTACCCCTTACCTCTCGACCAATGTTGTTAATGTCCTGACATCTCCCCCCCACCCCTACCCACAACGTCCTCCCTATTTACAACGCATTGATCCTAACGGATGCCCAGAATCCTCCAGGCACCTTCAGATATTCAAATCTCCCCAGTCGACCTTCTTATCCGTGACTCACTCTCCAATATACCACACCATACCCTACCATACCATCCTATATATATTCTACACTACACTACACTACACTACACTACACTACACTACACTACACTACACTACACTACACTACACTACACTACACTACACTACACTACACTACACTACACTACACTACACTACACTACACTTTACTATACTATACTATACTATACTATACTATACTATACTATACTATACTATACTATACTATACTATACTATACTATACTATACTATACTATACTATACTATACTATACTATACTATACTATACTATTGGTTATTGGTTATGGAAGGCCTCGGTATCACAGCAAACGAATTAAAATCCATAATTGCTCAACCGCCCGTGCCAGTGGAATCATCCGAATTACTAACTCATCTCCCAAACAAAGAAAGGTAACTGTAGTCCCCATCGTAGCAGTCTCAGCACACGCCAAAAGACATCAGGCGAAACCGCGCAGAAAGTGAACACAGCCAACTGTTCCCTGTCATACGATATCATCATTCATCGTAAAACAAGCGGGATATCGAAGCAGGATCAAAACGGATGAGACACACAGCTCACGGTGTGCACAGAGCACTTAACTCAGTAGCTCCTGCAACAAGCCGGACTTGGAATATGAGGAAACTGCAAGAAGGAACACTTTTCAGACATAGCCTTCAATGGTTCCTGCCGCCTATCCACCATATACCATGGGAGTTCACGTCCTCCCGAAAATGATGATCGTCATAGCACTTGATGATGTTAGGCCATCATTGATGACTCCAATTCCAAACATATACTATATATACTATACTATACTATACTATACTATACTATACTATACTATACTATACTATACTATACTATACTATACTATACTATACTATACTATACTATACTATACTATACTATACTATACTATACTATACTATACTATACTATACTATACTATACTATACACTATACTATACTATACTATACTATACTATACTATACTATACTTCCTTCCTCCTTCCTTCCTTCCTTCCTTCCTTCCTTCCTTCCTTCCTTCCTTCCTTCCTTCCTTCCTTCCTTCCTTCCTTCCTTCCTTCCTTACTTCCTTCCTTCCTTCCTTCCTTCCTTCCTTCCTTCTTGCCTCCCTCCCTGTCTTCCTTCCTTCCATCACTGTGTAGTATAATCCTGGGCATCGTTGGGACACTGCTGACAGACTTCATCATCCTTCTCCATTGATCTCTATCTACATGAATTCATTGAGACTCTGCGAAGTCAAGGCTTGTCCATTCTTTGATGTCATCTCTTCCCATTTCTTTTTGTGCCTGCCTCTCCTTTTCCATCCTTTCACAATTCCTTCTAGCATGTTCCTTGCCAGACACGATTATCAAGATACGGACCTGTCTGATCACGAAGCGCTCACACTATCTACTCAGCCACCTAGGCTCCTAATAAACAAAAGTAAACAAACACAATTAGAAGAGCTACTTGATCAGTCAAAAAGAGAACATAAAAAGATAACGTTAAAACGGTAAAAAAACGGAAAACGTACCAAGCTGTCACAAATAATATTTCACGTGGAGCGGAAGCAATTCTTTTCTTTTTCGTGAAGTCATTTAGGTTAGAATTTTAAGGGGTGCACCAGGCAAGGTCAGGCGGAAGTCTGTTCGTTTGAAAGTGCAGGGAGAATATAGGCAGTACCTACCGGGCGGAAGTGACTCATCGCAGGCCAATGTTTGGTTCTCATTGTAAACCACATATTTGTTTACAATAAAGGTAGGAAATATCACGTGCAGAGTCTGCAATACTGTCAGTATGGGAAAGAGAACACGAATTAAGTGTTCATTGGTTAAAGGTGCGGTGGTTGTATGGCTTGAGCGCTTAATAATGACAAAAAGGGTCAAGGTCTAAGTCACAAATGTGCCGATTTTTTTTTTTTCGCACCCGCGCGACCTAGAATCTCAAAATGAGTGCCATAGATGTTGTTGTAAAGTATAACGGCATGGGATGATACTGGCCACATCCCTCATAATATATGTCACTGGTCATTGGAGAATGTGAGCTCTAACACCATATTGTTCATTCAGTTTAAAACTTGAATGAAACCAGTAGATTTGTCCAACTCATTATTTATAGACAGCGTTGGAGAAAACTATTAGGGGGAGTCTGGCTTGCAGGACTACACAACTACAGACAGATTAATAGCACATTGCGTTAACGTTGAAGAACTTTAAATTAAACATTTGATTATATTATTTTTTATATTATTATATATTTTAAATTTTTTATATTATTCTTTTAAACTGTATAATAAATTTTAAAAATATTACTTAAATGATGAAATAATACTTTAATAGCAAATTGCGACAGCGTTGACACATATAGACGGACAGCAACTAAGAGTCCATATGAAAACAATAATATTACTGTCAAAAAAGATTAATTCTGTTTTAACTTACTTTTTAATTGAAAACTATCAGGGGTAGTTGGGATTACAGGACTATACAAATACAGACAAATTAATAGCAGATTGGATCCGGTAAAGAGACAATGAAGAAAAAGAATGAAATGACAATCAAGAGACATAAAATAAAGTATAATAAGAACATGACATCATGATGGTAAAGCGGAAAGTGACTCGTTGTTGACTAAGTTCAATTTTAGAATGTGGCAAAATTTTTTTTTTCAACCGACACTGTTAAGAATTCTGAAAATTGGAAACAGATATATTTTTTTCTGAGAAGTAGCTTGGCCTGGCGTCCTACCGACCACAACACCCAAAAAATGTAGTTGTTCATTTAACAATATGGGCACTGACACAATTTTCCTAATACGTCTTAAGATGTGGAGAGATATATTATCACTTATTTTATATCTTTGTGTATGCATGTCTGTGTTAGTCACCTCTAGTGACTCGGGCAGATGGTGGTCGTAAACCTGGAAGGGCCGACCATCTAAGGGCAGAATCCCCCTACAGAAAAGATCATCTGCTGCCTTGCAGGGAGATTGGGGACAATCAAAGGCTAAGGAATGCAAACCTGAATAAAATGCTGGCTGAAATCGGATGCACTGGGCCACTGGCGCAGAACACAGTGCAACGTTTTAACGGGTGTTCAATCAGAGTAGATCTGGCAGACTCTAATTGTGATGTTCTGTCTATGGGGGCGACCAACACACTTAACCTGACAGCTGACTTCATGTGAAAGTCTGGAATCCTATTCTGATTGAGCCCTGATCGCAGAGAGAGAGAGAGAGAGAGAGAGAGAGAGAGAGAGAGAGAGAGAGAGAGAGAGAGAAAGAGAGAGACTTATTTTATAAGAAGAAGCATTTAAAAAAAAATAAGAGAAAAAGAAAAGCGTGTTCTTAACTAAGGTTCAGCAGAGAAAGATGACAGCTCTCTTGATGAAGTATTTGAGAAAATAATGAATACCACAAGGAAAATCGGGTGTCCGGTTAGCGCAATCGATAGGCGGTTGGCTTACCACGGCAACAGCCGGGGTTCGTACCCTGGCGAGGACACCTGGGTTTTACTAATTCCCTAAAAATTAGTAGGAGCCGCTATAGCTCAGTGGTTAGTGAACTGGACTACTACGGACAAGGGGTAGGGTTCGATCCCAACCGACGGCTCCGGGTTCACCCAGCCTTAAATGGGTACCGGATTTTTTCTGGGAAAGTAAAAGCAGCACGGGCGTAATACCGACCACATTACCCCAAAAATCATGTGCTGAAGGTCTGTAAAATATAGGGTCACTAACACCATATTTCCCTATACGCCACTCGGCGTGACGGGGGGTACTTTACTTTTACTTTTACAAGGAAAATCGTAATGAGGTATGATAATTGTTTTAAAATGCACAGAACTGTGTCTTGCATTACGCTCTTAGAGATGTGACGATGTTGATCAAAAGCCCTTAGAACCTGTCTTTTTTGTTTTGTTTGTTTCTTTGTTGTAAGGATCATCAGCACTGCACAGCGGAGGCCCCCATAGGTGCTCAGATATCTGCCTCGAGAAAATCCGCGGAGAATCTTGGCCCACGTGCATGAACTTTGTTGCTCGGCCTGGGATCCACGATGTTGCTAGGTTCCAACTTTGTTGCTTGGCCTGGGATCCACGATGTTGCTAGGTTCCAACTCTGCTGCTCGGCCTGGGATCCACAATGTTGCTTGGTTCCAACTCTGTTGCTCGACCTGGGATCCACGATGTTGCTAGGTTCCAACTCTGTTGCTCGGCCTGGGATCCACAATGTTGCTAGGTTCCAACTCTGTTGCTCGACCTGGGATCCACGATGTTGCTAGGTTCCAACTCTGTTGCTCGGCCTGGGATCCACAATGTTGCTAGGTTCCAACTCTGTTGCTCGACCTGGGATCCACGATGTTGCTAGGTTCCAACTCTGTTGCTCGACCTGGGATCCACGATGTTGCTAGGTTCCAACTCTGTTGCTCGGCCTAGGATCCACGATGTTGCTAGGTTCCACCTCTGTTGCTCGGCCTGGGATCCACGATGTTGCTAGGTTCCAACTCTGTTGCTTGGCCTAGGATCCACGATGTTGCTACGTTCCAACTCTGTTGCTCAACCTGGGATCCACGATGTTGCTAGGTTCCAACTCTGTTGCTCGGCCTGGGATCCACGATGTTACTAGGTTCCAACACTGTTGCTCGGCCTGGGATCCACGATGTTGCTAGGTTCCAACTCTGTTTCTCGACCTGGGATCCACGATGTTGCTAGGTTCCAACTCTGTTTCTCGACCTGGGATCCACGATGTTGCTAGGTTCCAACTCTGTTGCTCGGCCTAGGATCCACGATGTTGCTAGGTTCCAACTCTGTTGCTCGGCCTAGGATCCACGATGTTGCTAGGTTCCAACTCTGTTGCTCGGCCTAGGATCCACGATGTTGCTAGGTTCCAACTCTGTTTCTCGGCCTGGGATCCACGATGTTGCTAGGTTCCAACTCTGTTTCTCGGCCTGGGATCCACGATGTTGCTAGGTTCCAACTCTGTTTCTCGGCCTGGGATCCACGATGTTGCTAGGTTCCAACTCTGTTTCTCGACCTGGAATCCACGATGTTGCTAGGTTCCAACTCTGTTGCTCGGCCTAGGATCCAAGATGTTGCTAGGTTCCTGCTGACAATTTGGCCCGGACATCGGCCATAACTATGACATAATCTTTTAGATTTTAACTGACACTGATTCTTTAACGTGCGTGAGTGCAAACAGGACCTTCTGTTCATTGCCGTTATCCGAGAGGGATCAGATCTCACTACCCCAAAGATCAGGGGAAGGTAACGTTGTAAGGAAACCGCGGATTCATTTTATTTTTTTTTAAAACACCACAGCTTCTGGTAGGCTTTGAACCCGAGTCCTTCCTGTCCTAAAGTCGATGTTGTACCTCTAGGCCACCAAGTTGCTTGCCTCTTAGATCCCGGAGATAATGCGGCGACTGCAGTTCAATTTCCAATCTCCCGGATTCTAATAGCAAAAGCTAGTCCATCTTAAAGATACTGTAGGTCCTCTAATCTTCATTGAAATGAGTCTAAATAGAGAGATCGAACATAACGTAGTTTAGCCATCTCAGGTGACAGGATTCTAACCAACCACTCACTAGGCACAAACGGCAATCAATGATCAAGATTCAGGATATTTAAAACGCCAAGAATCATAACGGACAGACAATATTTTACAGGATTCCTGCAGCGGAGTGTACTAGCAACAGCAGATGTGATATACGTGTCCATCAACTGTTAATCTATTACTGCTTTTAGATGCAGTATATTAATGTGGATGAATACAGTGGATTTCTTGATCTCCCGGTTATGTTAGAGAAGTTGGAGCTTGGCTGTTCTAGAGGTACTACCGCACAGTCTACAATATCAAGAGACCCATCTATATCAACTGCGGAAACCATGACAACTCTCAAGTCATTATATAAAAAAAGTAATAGTAAAGAGCCCCCGTCACGCCAAGTGGCGTATAGGGAACTATGGTGTTAGTGAGCATACATGTTACAGACCTTCAGCACATGATTTTTGAGGTAATGTGGTCGGTATTACGCCCGTACCGCTTTACTTTCCCAGAAATAAATCCGGTACCCATTAAAGGCTGGGTGAACCGGAGGCCGTCGGTTGGGATTTAACCCTACCTCTTGTCCTTTGTAGTCCAGTTCACTAACCACTGAGCTATCACGGCTCCCAAGTCATTATATAGTTTATCTTTTAATTTGTTTAATTATTTAAAAAAAATATTTTGACTGTCACCATGGAACCCAAATGGACAGTGAAATAAAGTCTTGGTCAGTTTTAAGCCGCTGACCCTGCCGCGACAACTCGTTCGCTGTTTCAATAGAAAACTGACACATATAATAACTCAAAATATAGACACACCACACAAGAAAAGTCAATACAAACAAAATATGTTTTCCTGCATCTGTGTGTATCAATTATGCGTGCGAGTGTTTTGTATCGCTTACAGAATTAAGAAAACAGATTCACGTATAAGACCGTACAAAACAGAGCTGATTACTTGACCAAGGAATGCTCATGTAACGTTCTTCGTTGAGCGATATTTTGTATGCAGATAATTGCTATTGCTAAAGTAGAAAGCGCTGTCATTTCGCTTTAAGGCTATTTATTTTGTAACTTAAAACATGCCAGGAAAGTTTCCTGTTTTAGGAGTGGGCGATTTATAAAAGTTTAATTCGTTATTTCACATTATCTCTAGAGCAGCCTATGGATAGAAAGTGGGTAAGGGATGAGGCGTGTCTGTTGTTATAGATGACGATGAACTTATATTATTTTTTTTTTCAAATTAAAGAAATGGCGATCTTAACAACATATGACAGCAGACATAAGCGCAGCATGATAAAGGGGAATTGTGATGCATAAGTTTCAAGGCGCATGCGCACATATTAATGAGAACACTCCCCCACAAATACACGTGCACACAACCCGCGCATTACGGCATCTCTTATATAAACTGCTCTTGTGTTGCAGTGTGATCAGTTTAGTAAATACTACAGAACAGTTTCATATCTTGTTCTCCTATCTACCCAAACTGCGAGACTACTGGCGAGTGCTAGCGCTAAGGTGAGTGAACATTGTTTTAGTTAGAAAACAAAATTCAGCACACATGTAATGTACTGTCAACTGTAGTTCATTTTTAGGATTTAGTTTTCACTTGTTAACCGCGAGGCCGTAGTGTAGTGGTGAGTGCTTTAGATTGTCAACCGGAAAGTCCAATAAGCTTGTCTCCCATTTGAGCTAGTTATCTTTAACAATCGATATGCATATGGTACACACCCTGTCAGGAAATGAAGTCACCCGTTTAATGAGATATATGGGGACTAACATCTTACACCTCATAGTCCATAAAAATTGACTGAAACACTTATCATACTTCAAAAACATATTTCCTAACTTCTTTTTTGCCACACACTCTAATAAGATGCTTGTGTTAAAATTCAGGTTACAAGAAACCAAAACGTAAAGTCCATGTTGTTCTTGTATTATTATTCGAGTAGGACCGTCACTACTTTGACAGTGCTCATTAACATTTCATATCTTACCTTGTTACATATAAAGATACCAAGAAAGATAGAAGGAAAGTATATCTCAGGAACAAATTACGGCATGCAAATGATGAAATGAGACTTTAGAATTATTCTTGGCACAAATATGGAGTTGTTGGGGCAAATTAAACGTGAGAAAGTCGAAATTATCAATGTGAAGAATTACAAAACTTGACATGACACATATAGGGAAGGAAAAACTAGAATTTACCAACACAAATAACGGTACGTATCAAATTCCCCAAATAAAGAAGAAGATGCACGAAGAATGTATCATTCGATATACGCCATATTAAGAAAAAAAAAAACATTTTACCATAGCATAGACCACAACATCGATAAATGAGTTAATTGTAAAAAAAAAGGGGGGGGAGGAGGTGCAATATAATCATTAATAACATATTCACTATATAGCCTCATTGATATCTCTCAATTTGTTTTAGCATACCGAACAGTTAACACCATAATTAACTCTTAACCCACTCTAATTCTTTGTAACACTTTGTGTGATCCTTGGGGTTGCTACTGTTTTGATCACGTAATAGAACGGCCAGTGGACGCCCCTTATTCTCATTTCCATATTTTTGCTATTATGTCTCAAAGACAACATAACAAACTTAACATTCTTAGCGCTGTTTCTAAAAAAAAAAGGAACTAACCCCCATTTGGAAGCCTCTGACTTAATGAAGGTTACACAAGCTATAAGATGCAGCGTCTAATTAGTGAAAGCTTTCTTGCTAGGGTTGTCTGCTTAGAAGCTGAAATTGTTCAGACCTTGTGAAAAGCGCATGCGCAAATTGAAACTGAACTAGAATTCAAGAAGATGAATTCCACACAAAATTGGCCGTGCTATATAATTATGCTCGAGTGTAACAATTCATCTTCTAAATTTGGGCTGGTGTTTCAAGTTGCAATGGAGAGTACACGTCAACATATTTAAAAAGACTGTGCTTTGAAAATGAAATAAGTAATCACGTTTAATTATTGTCGTAAAATAAATCAATTTATTCTTTTTTTTTTTTCATCTCGGGCCGAAGACAGCACATAGGGCGGAAGTTATTGTTCTCCACGATTGATGATTCACTGCCAGTTCTTGCAGGTTTTGGTTGTTTCCTAGTCCCGTGGTTGAGCCTTGCATAGTAATTGTTCTACTTAGCGATTCTCTTGGTCTGCCTTGTTTTTTTTTTACCAGATGGTTTATGCATGAACGCTTGATGGGGAACTATTTTTTTTTACTCATTCTCATCACCCGTTCGGTGTATTTCCAGCACCTTCTTACAAACCTCGACACATCATCATCAGAACATCTTCATTACTCTTCTCAGCTGTCCATGGTACTCTCAACATTCTTCTGTAAAACCACATTTCTACAGACTCCAGTGATTTTCTTGTCTGTTGTCCTATTGTCCATAATTCGCATCCATATGCTAAGACTGGCTCTACGTAACCATTAAGAACTCTTTTTCTTGTTTCTATTGACACAAATGGATTGCATAGTATCTTCCTCATTTTTAGGAAAGCTGCTTTTGCCTGAGCCATTCTGCATTTCACCTCTTTTGTACATCTTACGTGTGAGGTTAACAAAGTTCCCAAATATTTAAATATTTGACACATATTCATGTTTATATTCGTAATAAATTAATACATAAATTCATACATAAATTCATACATAAATTCATACATAAATTCAATAATAAACATAAACAGGACGCCCGTTCAAGATGTTGACATGACGATATGGTGTTGCCATTATACTGTAATGATAGTTCTTGACGTATCACTCAAAGCAGGAGTTCTCTATTTTCCTTCCTTCTGTTAAGTAAGGCTTGTGAATATATAGTTAACTTTCAATGACGTAGCCAGATCTTTGTGTGTTTACTCATGTTGTGTTCTGTACGTTTTTGTTTCGTTTTTGTTCCTGAGGAAGGTGGTATGCCGTAGCAGCAAAATTATTCAGTGTTTATTCAGTAAAACTGTTACAATACATTTCTTTATTGACATTGCTCCTTCATCATCATCATCATCATCATCATCATCATCATCAAGTACTGTGCCTGCTGGCGTAGGTTGACATGTCTCTCCACAACTTTCAATCTCGATAGATATTTATCATTTCTGTTGTTGACCTTCTGCCAAGCCATTTTCTTAAGCTATCTGGTATCTTTTCGCTTTGCTTTCCTCTATCTCTTCGTCCCTCAATTTTCCCAATTGCTACAATATATTCCAGCTGTTCCCTTCTCATTACTGGCCAAAAAATGATGAATGTTTCTTCCTAATATTGATAATTAGCTCTCTTTTTTCTTTGGCCTCTTTCAGAACGTTTCATTACTCCTTCAACTTACAGGTTTACAGCAGTCTCGCAATTACTCGAATGGCTGCACAACAACAATGACGACAACGTCAATAATAAACACTATATAACGTACTGGACTCGTGAAATAGTGGACTACTACCACCACTTCATAATATCAAGGTTGAGGCAAGCGCTTCTAGTCTTCACAATTAGTCACGCTCATTCCGATAGCCGGTCACAGTTTGTACAGAAATTATCGGCTTGCGCTGGTTGTTTGAAATATCACTGAGCGGATATGGGAATGTCCTGACTATAGTAATGCTATGCATTGAAACCAAACCAAAGCCGTTTCAATGTGTCTGATTACGGAGCTGCTCTGGCTATTTAGTCTTTCCTTACTTCAGGTGGGTTGTTCACCAAGGCTGACTAGCGACATCTACCCCGGGTTCTCAATCATAACAAGCAAAAAAAAAAAAAAAAAGTAAAGTGCCCCCGTCACGCCTTATAGGGAATATAGTGTTAGTGACCATACATTTTACAGACCTTCAGCGCATGATTTTTGGGAGTAATGTGGTCGGTATTACGCCCGTGCCGCTTTACTTTCCCAGAAAAAAATGCGGTACTCATTAAAGGCTGGGTGAACCCGGAAGCCGTCGGTTGGGATGAACCCTAACTCTTGTCTTTTGTAGTCCATTTCACTAACCACTGAGCTATCGCGGCTCAATCATAACAAACAGGTGTTTAATTCATTGTATAGAGGTTATTCAAATGATATCCAGATTAATGAAAATATGCAGCAGATAGCATAATTAACCCTAGCGGTCAAAGTATTAAATATAACGAACGTTAATCAGGCAACTTATAACACGCTACAGCAAAGAGATGTAACGCTTGTTAACCACTGGTGCTTATACGAAGAAAGTGTCCACAATGCTGCAGACTAGAATTCTTCTTTCGTTAGCTAAGATTTGTATCTGCAAATTTGTCTTTTCGATGAATTTCGCTCTTTTTAACAGCTCTTGTAAGGGATCATAAGGTTTTGTGTTTAGTTATAGATGTCTTACACCAGTGCGCTGCGGGGGCTCGGAAGGGGAGAAAAGAATTATAGCTCTGTTCCCTACCAGGCATGTTCCTAAGAGGCGACTAAGGAGAGTTTGGCATAGGGCTGACTATCATGTAATGTGAACAAATAAACTGAAAAAGCTTCACAAACATGAACAAGCCAAAGAAAATTTTTAAAAAGTAAATCCGCCATTCAGGAACGATAATGGCTTTCTGTCTAAGAGATGTTTGACCTAATCTGGAGAAAGTCGCAAGGAGTCACCGTTTCACCTTTTTGTCTACCAGGAAATCCTCCAGAATTGGTACCTGGAGTGTACGTACTCTAAAGAGCAAGGAAAAGCTGCGCAAGTAGCAGCAGACATGATAAATGATAAAATACATATTCTAGGAATGTGCGAAGCACGATGGTTAAGAGCAGAGAGGATAAAACTAAACACAGGAGATATGATTTAATCATAAGTAAAAAGTAAAGTGCCCCATCACGCCAAGTGGCGTATAGGGAATATGGTGTTAGTGACCATAACTTTTACAGACCTTCGGCACATGATTTTTGGGGTAATGTGGTCGGTATTACGCCCGTGCCGTTCACTTTCCCTGAAAAAAAATCAGGTACCTATTAAAGGCTGGGTGAACCCGGAAGCCGTCGGTTGGGATCGAACCCTACCCTTTGTCCTTTGTAGTCCATTTCACTAACCACTGAGCTATCGCGGCTCCGATTTAATCATAAGGACACTATGAATCAGGGGCACAATATAGTGAAGGAGTGGCTATAATGTTATTAGAGGAAACACAGAAAGCACTGATAGCATAGGAATTAGTAGGACTATGACTAAAAAGAGCAACATTTAAAATAGTAACAGCAAAAAATAAATAAAAATAAATATTCTCCAATGCTACACATTAAAATGGAAGCCCTCACTCGCACATGCCTCCCGAACATCTACACGCTGCTCAAACAACGTAGGTTACGTTGGGAACAGGCAAATAATTGCAGTGCTGCGGTAAAGCTGGTAGCAAGGAGCCAGTGGTGGGGTGTAACCTACACTCTTACAAGGTATGGTGACAGCTTTACATCAAAGGAACACAACAAAATGCTGACGTTTCGGCCTAATTGTGGCCTTTTTCAGTAAACGAGAACAACAAACGATAAAAGAGGATACATTCTACTACATCTAAGATGACCGGACTAGGTAAGTCAAAGAGACGTTAACAGAGGGACAAGAGATGAAATGATGAAACGAGAGAGAGAGAGAGAGAGAGAGAGAGAGAGAGAGATGAGCTACATGTTGGAGGATAGAAAATATGTGGAAATATGAAAGTTAAAATATATATATATATAAAAGACTTAACTTTTTGGCACAATCCGACCGCCGCTTACAGCGACATTTTCACTGTAAAGCCGTCGGATTTTTTCAATAAGTTAAGTCTTAATTTTTATCTATATTTTAACTTTCATATTTTCAGCTATTATCTATCCTCCAACATGTAGCTCATCTCTCTCTCTCTCTCTCTCTCTCTCTCTCTCTCTCTCTCTCTCTCTCTCTCGTTTCATAATTCCACTTGGTTCAACTTGGTGTCGTATAGTTTCTCTGTCTCTGTGACGATGGCTTTAGTTTCAAAACAGACGTTTTAATAACATTCTTCTGCCGCAATATAAAGAGACCCGATTTTCAGGATATTTGGTATATGTCCTTGCTCCTCCATTTTAAACTGCATCATCTGCTGATCCAAACGATAATTTTAACCAGTTAATTCTTTAACTCTTTCCGTACGTTTCACCGCACAGTGGGTCACTCTCAACTTGATTAGTGTGAACCGTCATCAAACCATATTCGTTTTACGTCTTGTATCGTCTTGGTAGTGATGAGATCTAATACCTTGTTCAATTAGCTAAAAATTCATATATAATATGTTATATAGTAGATAAAAATTAATATGTAGCTTGCTTCTTTAACTTATGACAAATTGTGTCTCTGAAATCTACTTCGTTACAATGATAAAAAAGCTTCCGTACTGAAAGAGTTAATGGCGAAACGACTCTGTTAAAAGCCGTGAAGCAGTGAAGGGTGCCACTTTGCGGAAAGACACTATGTGAATACGGTCTACCCAGAACTACTGAAGATGTCGCTTCGTATCGATGACCCGGAATTAAGCTATCGGAGTATACCGATTGAGCCATGCCAGGTAGGCTTTCAGACTCATGGACATGTCCTGCCAGAATTGAAAATTGTAGAAGACAAAAGGAAGAAGGAATCCTGTCATAACATAGTGTTAATGCCCTAGAGTATTTTTACTATTCACACATCTTTAGGAAACATGGTCAGCATTACGCCAATGTGCCCCTCCAATAAATAAAATAAGATAATGAGGTTAGAACATAAATATGGCCCCACAAAATAACCTTCATAAAAAGCCTATTTGACATTAGCGACGACCCCCAGTTATTGGCTATCTTGATAGATTTCTATGTGTGATACGATAAGAATAGGAAACTGTCCACAGAAAATGAATCAATACAAGATACAAGCACAGGGCGCGCTCTGGACACACTGTCATTTTATCATAACATAGTTGGATGAATTATAAATAAATGTAACACTTGGTTCACAGAAGACACATTTTAACGATTTCGTTAAGGACGCTCTTTATATTCATGTGATTGATTCATCTTTAGACTGTTTAGAAGAGCAGATTGCCTGGTCTTCTTCTTCTTCATCTTTTGCGATCATGGCTCATTCAGATTAGGATTCCGGACTCTCTTATGAAGGCAGTGTTACTGGAAGTGGGAAAAAATCAGCATCGGCATCTAAGGAACTATAATGAGAGCGGTTAGAAATAAAACTGTCTGATATAGAACGGAGCTCACGGAAAAATCTTAAGAACATCCTCCTATAGATCACTCATGTTGGCAGTGCACTTTCTTTCTGCAATGCTCGATTACTTTCTCAGTCACTCTAGTGTCTTCCAGCGTTGAGGAAAAAATAAGTGAACCAACAGTTTCTTCCATAGATAATAATTTGTGTGGCACTTGGAGTTAAGTAAACATTTCGCTTGAAACTTCTTTCTTTTATTATTTCATTGTTGCGTGTAATTGTTCTTGGTTGTTGTGGGAGCATGCCACGCTAGAGTGCCAGTGATACTTGTGCTATTTGCGAGATGCCATAAGAACCAGGCATTGCATTGCTATTCTGCTTATTATCATTCAAGTCAATCCTTTTATGTTATTTTATAGAGATTATGAAGCTAAGAAAGTTCTTTCACTCTGACCCATCTAATGTTCTATTACCAAGCTCTAGCGTCTCTATTCAGTCATTAAACTCAAGTTCCACCACATTTCTATCGCCCAACTACTTCAACTTCTTTTTTGAGAATATTTAATTTATTCTTCTACCAACTGCCCTTCTTTCCAGACACAAACTCCTCATCCAATTAATCTACTTTTCAACTATCTCAGGATTCAAGTAAAACTCTACATCTGAGACTATCTACTTTTCAACTATCTCAGGATTCAAGTAAACCTCTACATCTGAGACTAAATCTATTTTTCTTCGCTTTGATGACTGTAACTATTAACTCGACCCCACAACTAGAATAAATCTATTTTTCATATTTTTGACTCCAGCTATCAGCGCGACTTCACAGCTGAGATAAATCTATTTTTCATATCTCTGACTTTAGCCATCAGCGCAACTCCACAGCTCAAATAAATCTATTTTCTATTCCCTTGACTCCAACCATTAACTCAAACTTAAGAACCTCAACAAATCTCTTATACCTCTCTCCGACTTGAACCATCAGTTTCGACTCCGCAGCTCCAATGAACCTATTTACCTTCTCCCTGACTCCAATCATAATTCAAACTCAACAAATCTCTAGGACATCAATGCTTCCTTCTCCTTGACTCCAATCATAATTCAAACTCAACAAATCTCTAGGAAATCAATGCTTCCTTCTCCCTGACTCCAATCATAATTCAAACTCAACAAATCTCTAGGAAATCAATGCTTCCTTCTCCCTGACTCCAATCATAATTCAAACTCAACAAATCTCTAGGAAATCAATGCTTCCTTCTCCCTGACTCCAATCATAATTCAAACTCAACAAATCTCTAGGAAATCAATATTTCTTTCTCCCTGACTCCAATCATAATTCAAACTCAACAAATCTCTAGGAAATCAATGCTTCCTTCTCCCTGACTCCAATCATAATTCAAACTCAACAAATCTCTAGGAAATCAATATTTCTTTCTCCCTGACTCAACAATCAGCTCAAGTAAAAAAAAAAAACAAAAAAACTCACCCTTATCCTCAACTCTCCATCATTACTACAAGCAACATAATTACACTGTCTATATGTTTATTTTAAGCTTTAGACAACAACCGACTCAACCTATATATATATATATTTTTTTTTTCTACGAAAAATAACATTTTACAGCTAGTCTATATAGTATTATAGTATCAATCAGCCCAGGTACCCATTTCCAGTCCACTGTGACTTACATGTGTATTTTAGGAAGCCACATGGGCGAAACTGTATCTCCTGGTGAACAAGAACTGATTATTGCAGCTTCTTTAGTTCTCAGGAATTATCTATCCCATTACAGAATTGTAACATTTGTTTGACAATACATTCTGTTTATTTTGATAATAAACTAACCATTTAAATTTGTTTATTTTATTCCACAGGAAACACTTAAAAATAAACACAGGAAGCATCGAACTAATAAATCAATCAATTGCTCGTATCTAGGTGTGTTACTCGTAAGGTAATCACAAATTCAAGGAATTTTAAGCAACACGAAGGAATTTTGTATAAAGCCAAACATTGTAAAGTCATAATACATTTTCTGACATTTCCACTAAAACAATTGTCTTAAACTTTAATTAAAACATCAAAGAATTCAACTTGTGAACATCAGCTGTAGCAGCTTCACCGAAATCATGAATAAAATAAATTTAGACTCCAGGACCAAGAAACTCGTGTCAACAATGCAGTCCCATTGTTTACGCCGAGGGATTGGGGCTTTGAAACAGCTCTCGTGCATATTTCGTAGAATGGATCTAGACTATTCCAAGAAAATATGCTTGGATGAATTTGTTATAGGAATTAAAAACTACAACTTGAACTTTTCCAAGAAAGACGTTGAGATTCTGTTTTCAGCTCTGGATAGAAACGGTGACGGTCAGATTGACTTCGGTGAATTCCTGGAAATTCTGATTCCACCAATGAGTGAGCTGAGGGCAGGTGTTATCAATGAAGCGTTCGATAAGTTAGATGTAAATGGAGACGGAGCTATCCAATTGGATGACCTTAAAGGTGAGACGATTGTGTAATTGTGAATGTTGAGTTTTGATTGGGTAGCAGAGTTTACTATATTATGAATAGTGAGTTTCGATTGGGTAGCAGAATTTACTATATTATGAATAGTGAGTTTTGATTGGGTAGAAGAATTTACTATATTATGAATAGTGAGTTTTGATTGGTAGCAGAATTTACTATATTATGAATAGTGAGTTTTGATTGGGTAACAGAATTTACTATATTATGAATAGTGAGTTTTGATTGGGTAACAGAATTTACTATATTATGAATAGTGAGTTTTGATTAGGTAGCAGAATTTACTATATTATGAATAGTGAGTTTTGATTGGGTAGAAGAATTTACTATATTATGAATAGTGAGTTTTAATTGGGTAGCAGAATTTACTATATTATGAATAGTGAGTTTTGATTGGGCAGAAGAATTTACTATATTATGAATAGTGAGCGGTGATTGGTTAGCGACCTCGTATGGCTATAGAGGACCCCGCGGTGAGGGGAGAAAAAATATAACCACTGTTTACCTTTCTCGCATGTTGTAAGAGGTGACTAAGGAGGCTTGGAATAGTCGTCTGTGCAGTCGAGTAGGACAGGCACAGAACGACCTTGACAACGGAATTTACCAATGCATTTTGAGAAATGCTGTGTCAAGTGTTGGAGCGGGTATGGAAAATTCCTGACTGCAATGAAACTGGTTCCAAAGATATAATAGAATAGATTGGTTAACTAAGATGGTTTGTAGCGATAGTTTTGATCAGTTAACAGCATCTGCAGCTGTTAATCTAATCTCGACTGTCATCTTGCACCAGCCTTTCTTCTTTTTCTCCCTCTCCCTGGTGTATCTGTTACCATACCCTCCCTAATGATCTTATCTAGGCAATCATTTATTTTTAACAGAGCATTTCTTTCATATGTGTTGCGTTTGTGTTTACGTTTTTCAACAACCAATTTTCTTAAATGTTAACCAATATGTTAACACCATAATTTCAGTACGCAAAGAGGGGGGGGGGAGGGGTGTGTTAGTTCTTTTTTCTTAGCTCTTTCACTACGGAAAGTATCAATCCAATGGAAAAGATTTCAGAGACAAAATGTTTTCATGATTTTAAATATCAATCTACATATTTATATAAGGCTAAGGAATGCAAACCTGAATAAAATGCTGGCTGAAATCGGACGCACTGGGCCACTGGCGCAGAACACAGTGCAACGTTTTAACGGGTGTTCAATCAGAGTGGATCTGGCAGGCTCTAATCGTGATGTTCTGCCTGTGGGGGCGATCAACACACTTAACCTGACAGCTGACTTCATGTGAGAATCTGGGATCCTACTCTGATTGAGTCCTGATCGCAGATATATATATATATATATATATATATATATATATATTTATCTGACACCTAAAATATATAATATATGAAATTTAGATAATTTAATAAGGAATTAGATTTCACCAATACCAGGATTATTCAAAACATATAAAAAGAATACGGCTTGATGACGGTTTACACTAATCAAATTGAGTGACGCACTGTACGGCTAAACAAACGGAAATAGTTAAACTGCTAACAAATGTTATAAAGAAGCGTCGAGCTAGTTTATTTATTTTTAAAATGTAAAACGGTGTAACAAACTTTGAATGTTAACATGCCTCTTTAAACTATAGGAAATGAGCATTCCTGGTATTAGAAGGAGAATGTGGAAAATAAACTCTTTATAAATAGACAAGCTCTGAGATCTGCTGGATGGAAAAAGAGAAGAGATCACCAAGGGCGTAGATAATGCAGGTACAAGAGACCGCCCCGAGCGCTACTAATGTAAAACGTCAAGAAGGAAAGAATAAAACATGGACGTCTGTGTAGTCTGGTGTGTCGCAGTAGCATAAGCAAAACATTTGGGAGTTTTCAGCTGTTAATTAAACATTGGATGAGTTTTAGGAACGATCTAGTGAAAGGTCGAACTTAAACTAGCACAACAGATATCGTGGGCTAATTTATTTCTTGGCAATAGAACGACTTTTAAAATTGGTTTAAGTTTTATTTGTATTATTTTTATTTTATTCTCAATCCATCGCGGACTTTATGCTTTCTAGGGACAGGAAGGCCTGTGGACTGAACTCTGTGTTTTAATTCATGTAATGAAGTATATATGAGGTTTGCTGTTTCACTTGTCTTTCTTCATTGTTCTTCGTTATTGTTACATATTGTTTATCAGATAAATACAAAGGCCGCATTCCAATGAATGAGAAAGATACACTACAATACACTTTTGTCAATGGATATAAGAAACAAAGAGATATTGAGCGTTACGCGGAGTCAGTCTTGACGTCTTGGTGTGAATCACGAACAACAAGAGAATGGACGAGAAAATCTTTGGGGCTACAGAAACATGATTTTACAGACGAAAGTTGAGAATATCACGGGCAGCAAAAAAAAATATAAGAATAAGAATAATAACAATAAGGACGATCTAATAAAGGCTGGAGCAAAAATAAATCTCATTTCCAATACCAGAAGGTAACAATCATCATTTTGATCATAAAGAAGGGAATAGCTAGGTAATACAGTGACAACTGGGAAAATTGAGGGAAGAAGAGATAGGGAAAGTATAATTTAGTTTAAGCGATGTTTTAGTAGGAAGGCAAGAAAAGAACAGACAAACTTGTGTAGGGACAGAACATTGCGGAGAAGACATGATCACCTACGCCAGCCAGCAGGCATGATGATTGTAGTTGGTTTCTGTGAGCTGCTCTTTTCCCGGTAGTCGTTCCATACGTCACAACCATTCCGATTATATTTTTTCTTGACACAGCAGGAGATTGGACATCTACTCCACTTCCATCATCTTCCGTCCCCCAATCTGAGCCAGTCTGGTTCTTTCTTCTTCTGCTTCTCCTTCTTCTTCTTCTCTTTCTCCTTCTTCTTCTTCTCCTCCTTCTTCTTCTTTTCCTTCTCCTTCTTCTTCTTCTCCTTCTCCTTCTTCGTCTTTTTCTTCTATCCTTCTTCTATTGTCGTTAGCGTCGAGGTGAGATACAATCTGCGATTATTTGCTCTTCTGTTGGCCTCCTCTGGTGGTATTCCTCCTAGTGACTCTAATATTCCCTTTATCCATCTCTTTCTCGGTCTTCCTCTTAATCTGGCGTTTTCGTAGCGTTTGTTTATAGCTCTTTGAGCCATTGTTAGTTCTTTTTGTCTTGTTATGTGGCCGAACCAATTAATCTGTTGTTTCTTTATGTATTCGATGGTTGGTTCAATTTCGAGTTTCTTCCTCAGGACGGTGTTTCTTACTCTGTCCCTTAAGCTGTTTCCTGTCATTCTTCTGACACATTTTATTTCGGCGGTCGTTATCTTGTCCAGTCTGGTTAAATTTGGTTATTTTCTGAGACAAACACATTTGACATTTGTAACACTCTGCCTTTCTTTCATGTTTTTTTGTTTATAGTTGTTACATTATATCGATAATGTATGTATCTGTCACTAATAACGTTTTTGTAGCATAATATGATATTATTTACTTCTACATATCCGCTTCAAGTTATCTACTTTAAATCTGATCTCACATTTTTGTATTCGAGTCACGCATTGCCATGGAGTCTTTGACTCCAAATCTGAAAGTACCTGGATAATGAGTGGTGATGGGGATCTTTCATAAAAACATGACCTCTTGCTTAGAAAATTGAATTCCAACACGTGACTCTTGAAGTTGTTAAATTTGGACATTAGTCTGTTAAATTCGATGAAGCAGTTGTGTATAGTTTGAAATAGACCTACCGTATAATCTGACAGTACAGTCAATATGGACGTTTCGTGAACTTTTAAGCTCAGAATTAAAGAGAAAAAAAATACGTTTCTGAGCCATGATCCAAGTGTACCCGCCCCATTTTCAATATGAAGAAGTTAAAATGACGAAACATTTGTGCGACTAGAACTTCGTATGATGATGAGATCGCCTTTTCTGAAAGCTCCGCTAGTCTATAACTCTCCGCATGCGTCTCTAGGAGTTGTGGGTTTGTAGCCTTCTATCCCGAATTACGAATATCACACTGGCAAATGTTAGTCCACAACGCTGCAGGTTTTATGTAACACTGTCCATGAGCCAGGCACCTTTGTTCTCATGCTCAGAAGACACCTTTATGGCTCTTGCAGGCGTTTTGTAACAGTTAGTATATTTCTATTTTCATCACATATTTGTGATGTGTGAAGAGTATGGTGTTAGTGACCATATTTTTTTCACAACCAATGGTACATTTTTGGTGATGTGGTCGGTATCACGCCAGGCCTACTTTCCCTCCCAGAATGTCTTTGGAACCTAATTTTAAAGGCTTGGTGAACTCCGAAACATTGACGTTCGGAGAAAAAAAAAACAGATAATGGAACTGGATCCGGATCATTCTGATCAGCAGCGAGTGAACTAACCACTCAGCCATGCAGGCTATGTTCACATTTATGAAGTATACACTTAGTTCACCCAGGGCACGTATAGCTTGTGTACGCCACTGGAGACCAGAAACTGTATCCAGACAATCATCTCGTATTCCAAAGTCGTAGCTGTTCCCAGGTGGGTTGTGTCGTTCTCTGTTAATCGAGATCTATGAGTGTTTACAGCTTGTCTAGCAGGTGATATTTAAGCACATACGTGTTTTCTCCAGATTTTATCTTTGTTCTTATTTTCTTCTTTTGTTTATACATCTCACAATCGAGTTCATTCTTTGCGTCCTACTCGTATTATTTTCGTAATTAGTTTCGTATGTAATGTAATGAGAAAGTAATGTAATGAGAAGGTAATGTAATGAGAAGGTAATGTAGTGAGAAGGCCGTGTAATTAGAAGTGAACAGCTGGAATATATTGTGACAAGAGGGAAAGTTTAGGGACGAAGAGATAGAGGGGAACAAAGAGATAAGATACCAGACAGCTTAAGAGGATGGCTTGGTAGAAGGTCAACAACAGAAACGATAAATAATTATCGAGATTGAAAGTTGTGGAGAGAATTGTAAACCTACGCCAGCAGGCACAGTACTTGATGATGAATTAGTTTCGTCGTCGTGTTTCTTTTCTTCATAATCATTATCATCATCACTACCAACATCAACACTTTCTTATCTCCATCCTTTTCTTCGTCTTTTATTTCTTTCTGTCGTTCTATTTGCTACCCTGCAGCTGTCGCTGTTGCTGTTGTTGACGAAATGCTACGAGTTGATACGAGCGGAAGTTCTTAGACTCATCGAGTGTAGCGGGTCATAACCACATTCCCGGCTATTACGTCAGAAGATGGAGTTCATCTAGCAGTCCTGGCTTCTATTAGACAGTTTGTGTTTTGATCCAGGCTGTTATTGCTATTGTTTTTTTGTTTTTTTTTTGCGTTCGCCAGCTTTTACCTCTGACGAAGTCCCAAGAGACTAGGAACTAAATTTTACGTGTCAATCTATTTTTCCCCGGCAGCCGGGTGCACAGGGGTCCCTCGCCATACAGGCAGATAACTTCGCCTTCGGAGGTACTCATATTTTTTTCGTCGATGAGTAATTGACGTTTCAAGCCGGGTCTCCCTGCTGAGACTAGGGGTGGTTACCGCAGAGAGAAATTATAAATAAAAATCCCAAATGGTTCAGCCGGGATTTCGACTCACAACCTCTCTGTCTCAAGAGTCTTGCCTCGAGACCAACCAGTCCCCCCCCGGCTGTTATTGTGAGGTGTGGTTGGGGGGGAGGGGCGGCGTGGAACGATCATTCCAACGAGGAGGTCGATGCCTGGTTTTGGTCAGTTGGTGAACCGCTGACCCATTGTTGCGACCGCATGGGCGCTTGAACCTGCCCCTATTCTGTTGTTAACATTCAGTTTTCCTATAGTCTTTTATTAAGTCTAATTTTATCATTTAATGGCTATTAATTATCATTTTCCCCCTTTTCTTTCTTCTCGATTTCATTTCACTTTCTCTGCTTTTTAAACCCTTTCTCGTTTAAAAAAAAAATCACATAGCTAACCTTTAATTTTTATTTCTTCCTTATAATTAATGTTAACTTTCTGTAATTTTCTGAACAAAGTTATTGTAGGCTACTTTCACCACATTTTGACTAATCCCCTTAATTAATCTCTACGTTGCTACACAAATCCTGCGCATGAAAATGGCTTTCCCATATTATAATGATCATCGCCCCTTACTTCAAACACATTTGCATCATCCCTACTACTGTAAACTCTTTAATACCATCACTATGTGCCAGATATTCTAGCATTAGTTGTTAATTCCCATCTCGCCTACAACGCTGTATAATCTTTAGAGGTATCTCATGGCGTTATGTTCTCAATAGAAATAGACAAATCAGACATTTAAAAACAAAACGATATCTCTACTAGCTTCATTTTCTGGTCGATCATTACTTTTATGCTATAGTCATAAGACATGACTTTTGAACACTATCAAGATATGTACAAAATCGTCTCTCATCCGCGTTATCGTGCTTAATTTCTAGTTGTTTTTGTCTTTGCTTTCATCCCCCCGATGAAGACTTATTAATGTCGAAACGTTTTTGCGTGGTCCTGTCATTAAACCCATAAAGCTGAAATATAAAAGAACGGTTCATTTGTGATCGCAACATTCGTCCCAGAGATTTCATTCTTATCCTCCTTCAGGGGTTGGAGAATAGAAAGAAAGGAAAATAATAAAGGCGTATAGGAGGAAGAGGATAGAAAAAAGCAACGTAATATAAGAAGTTGAAAAAGAAGAAAAGAAGTAGGAAGAAGAAAAGAGGAGTGAATAATAAAAAGAAAAAAACAGAAGCAGTAGCCGAGAAATTGGAAATGGGCACTGCAGCTAAATGGGCGCCGCGAGATAGCTCAGTGGTTAGTGAACTGGACTACTAAGAATAGGGTTGGGTTCGATCCCAACCGACGGCTTCCGGTTCACCCAGCCTTTAATGGGTACCGGATTTTTTTCTGGGAAAGTAAAGCGGCACGGTCGTAATACCGACCACATTACCCCAAAAATCATGTGCCGAAGGTCTGTAAATTTATGGTCAGTAACACCATATTCCCTATACGTCACTTGGCGTGACGGGGGTACTTTACTTTTTTTTACTGCAACTAAATACATGACATCTTTACATCATCATGATGTGCTGTCTCCCCAACGAAGTTTGGCTACCATGTCTATCTTATCCATGCGTTTCTTTTTCAGTATTCTCTTTTCCAACACCCACAGACAGTACTGTTGTACGTTAATTTCATTCATGTTGAAAATTAAAATAAAAAATCGTATATTAATAATAAATCATACATAACAACGGCTTATATACAGAAACAAAATGCCGAAGCCATCATCATCGAGTGCCGTTTCCGCATCGAAGGTTGTATACGATGGAGCACCATTCCTCTCTATCTCTTGCTTTGATAGTGCATGTTGTCATAGGCTGACTTGCCCATATTTTGATGCTATTCGTCCAAGTTAGTCTTGGTCTGCCTCTGCCTTTGCCTCTTTTACCTTGTATTTTCCCTTCCAATATTACCTTTAGTAGACTGATGTATCTTTTAATTAACATGCCCCAAAAATCTCATTTGACTTGTTTGAATTGCGTTTAATAGTTCTCTTTTCATTTTTTTAGTTGTTTCAAAACTTCATTTGTTTTCTTTTCTTTCCGTCCAGTTCTTCCTATTCTTAAAAAAAAAAATCCACATTTCAAAGGTTTCAATTTTCTGTTCTTTTCTTCTATGGCATCTTCTAGCTTCGGTTTACTTCGCCTAAAGTACATTAAAACAAGCTAATGTTACGATGTCAAGTTAATTAATCTAAAAATATAAAACCACAGCGTAGATGGACTCTATCCGTTGAATTGTTTACACCCTAGCGGTAAACGAAAGGGTCTGTTTAGTAGACAATGCCAATCTCAACCTAAGTTACACTTATTCACCTTGAACTAAGTCTCTCCTGAAATGTGCCAGAGCCTTTTTTGTTTATTCATTACAAATTTAGCTAACAAAGAAGAATAATGATAACAATGAAATATGTTTACACTCGTATCTAGTTGGGCCAGTCAAAGTAAAATTAAAATAGCAAATTATATAAGAAACGTTACCGGGATGTCATTGTTAGTTAACTAGTCTGGTTTGAACCAGATCGATAACTCTTAGAGATTAGAAAGACGGCGTTGGCGAGCGTCTGAACACATTACCTAACAAATGTGCCAACGGTCTGAAAATATATGTTCATAATTTATGCCTTAACCTCCTTACACCATGGCATGTGACGGTGTTCTTTGTTTGTTTCTTTGTTTGTTTCTTTGTTTCTTTGTTTCTTTGTTTCTTTGTTTCTTTCTTCGCCATGGCATGTAACGGTGTTCTTTCTTTCTTACTTTCTTTCTTTCTTTCTTTCTTTCTTTCTTTCTTTCTTTCTTTCTTTCTTTCTTTCTTTCTTTCTTCACAATGGCATGTAACAGGATTCTTTTGCTCTTTCTTTATTTAAGTAATATATTTCAACGAGCAGATGATATATATATATATATATATATATATATATATATATATATATATAAACAATTTTCTAAAGTACTGCATATTGAAAGCTTTTAAACAATCGTTTGTTCTGCTGTAGGTATTTATTGGAGCTAGCAAATCTGTTTGAGTAGGCGTGGCAGGTGTATCTATGGACGATGACAGAGTTAGTTACAGCATCAACAATAACTGAGATCATGCTTCCTGTCCTTCTTCTACTGATTCCACGTTCATATACTCAGAGTGTTTGTAACGAGAATAGTTACACCTCTTGACTCTACCTATTAAAAGATTACGGTTGAGCTAACTCCCTGATGCAATACATTTTTGACAATTGAAACAAGAAAAAGGGTTATTAAATGTTATGTAGAGCCAGTCTTAATATATGGATGTGAATCATGGACAACAGAACAATAGACAAGAAAATCATTGGAGTCTGTAGAAATGTAGTTTTACATAAGAATGTTGAGAATACCATGCACAACTAAGAAGAGTAATGAAAACGTTCTGAAAGAGAGGAAAGAGACAGCTAATTTCCAAAATTAGGAAGAAACAATCATCATTCTTTGGCCATATAATGAAAAGGGAACAACTGGGATATATTGTAACAATTGGGAAAATTGAGGGACCAGATAACTTAAGAGAATGGCTTGGCAGAGGGTCAACAACAGAAATGATTGCTTATGAGAACGATACTGACGGGTCTGTGGTGGGGGGGGGGGGAGAGAGCTAAAATGCTGTTGGTAGTTTTCTACGAGATTGGAAGGAAAACTCTCTGCCGAAGAGAGCGGGGGGGGGGGGGGGTTATCTGGTAAATAACTTCAGCGTGAGAATGGAACCTGAAGCAATTATCGCAGCACTGCTCTTGGTTTCTGCTGTCCAGGTAAAGAAAGACTTCATTGTGTTAGATCAAATGTTAATCTCTACGTAGAGCCCAAAGATCGAGGCTCCGCAATGAAATGTCACTGTAGAACCTCTCCTTAGGCCTCAAAGAAGTTGTGTGAAGAGGGGGTCAATTGTTGGTTGGTTGAGACTACGGCCTATGGACAAAATAGCAGCTAGATCGAATCCCATTTGAGACCGGGAAATGTTCTCTTCTATTCTGTGGTTTTCTCACAGCTCAACACATGCCCAGTTTCTGGATAGAGAGATCTGGAGAATAACCCACTCTGCGCACGTTCAGGGAATTATTATTTATTTACAGGTGCTTCGACGTAGGTTAAGAACAGGTGAACGCAAAAAAACGTACAAACGTACAAACAAACACACATACAGAACAAACACAAACATACACACAAACAATCAAACATTCAAACAAACATACAACAAATAAACATGCAAAAAAATCAAACATACAAACAAACAATCAAACATACAAACAAACATACAATCAAACAAACAATCAAACATACAAACAAACAACACACAAACATACAAACAATGAACAAATCGTGTGGACTATTGTTCTGATCACTCAGAAATTCACGACTGTGAAATATTTGACAGAAGTTCTTTGAGTGCAGAATGATGAGCACCATATAGGAGACTCACAAACACTCAATTCTCTCTCTATATTGAAGCTCAGCATGAACGGAAGAACTGATCAAACAAAATAATGTGCAAAAAAAAAAATTGATTGAATCCTTCATTCAGAATATAAGAAGAATCCGTTGAGATATCCGTGATAGGATTTTGAGAAGATTCCCGTGTAGATAATTTGATACCGTGTGATGATATCATCGCTAAAAGACAAGCTACGATCACGTTCCATAAACAACGGCTCTTTGTTTATACATAAACCATTTCTTTCAAACAAGATGAGGAAGGAGAAAGGATGGGAGCTGGTAAATTTTATAAGAGCTAGGCCAAATTGTTTTTGGGATTTTATAATTGGTCGTGTTCTTGAACGCGTTTCTGGCCAATAGAAAGATGGGCTTGTTTTCAGCATCTGCTGCTGAGGGTCACACAATATTTACCTCGTAATGTGTATGGTATAAGTAGGCATATGCAAATAGCAGACCATTATCAACAGATATCTTCTTCCTGTTTAATGTTATAAGTCTTAAAAATAATAATAATACTGATAGAGAAGCAGAATATGACCAGCAACGACAACGAAGGAACAACGACCAAATGGAGATTAAAAGCGAAAAAGTAGAGTAGGGCAAATAAGAACAAATACAATTTTGCGGGTGGAATCTCGGAGGCTGAGTGGTTAATTCGTTAGCTTCCTGATTAGAACAGTCCAGGTTAATTTCTCAGAAGGGGTGGATTTTTTTTTCCGGACTGAGAAGGGAACCGTGTTCGCCCAGATTCTGAAATTGAGTACCAGAGGTTTCTTCTGGGAAGCAAAGACGTCCAGGAGTGGTACCTACCACGTGACTGAAAAATGTGTTGGTAATCATGGAAAAATATAATCACAAACACCATTTATTATCCTACATGCCAATCAAAGCGTGAGGCAAACTTTATTACTTTTTTTTTTTTCGTATACGTGCAGATATCATAATTAGTTTAAAATCTTTCGTTTCGATCTGTGACTTTTGTAAGACTATCCCGATTTGTAAATTGTTTCATTTCAGTTTGTACCCGATAAGATCTTTTGATGTGAATCGTTGGTATATCCGGTCTCGTTATATCCGCAAAGAAAAGTAAAGAACCACGTCCCGCCAAGTGGCGCATAGGGAATATGGTGTTAGTGACCATACATTTTACAGACATTCAGCACATGATTTTTGGGGTAATGTGGTCGGTATTACGCCCGTGCCGCTTTAGTTTCCCCAGAAAAAAATCTGGTAGCCATTTAAGGCTGGGTGAATCCGGAAGCCGTCGGTTGGGATCGAACCCTACCTCTTGTCCTTTGTAGTCCAGTTCACTAACCACTGAGCTATCGCGGCTCACATCTGCAAAGAAGAAGCGCTATATTTTCAGTTATTTTCTTACAGAGTAGAAGCGAAGTAGGTCTAACTGTCACTATCTGGCAATACTAACGGGGTGACTATGGTTTATCTGTTTTCTTATTTAACCCGAACCTAGTATTGATGCACACGTTATTGTAACAATGCAACTTGGCACTACATTCATACGACAAACGTACGCAATAGAGAGGATACATCGGAGGACTGACTCATTCTTTTGTAAAACAACAACGAAGAAATCGTAAACTCAGTCCTGATGAAATCTGCAAATATAATAATGAATTGTCTCTAGTTTAACCCATATTAGGTCGAAATGTTACTTTGTCCAGTCCTGTTTTTATCAGTAATGCTGTAACGCATATATATGTCAGGTTCGATCCTGACATGGCATCCGGGTTCACCCAGCCTTAAATGGGTACCGGATTTTTGTCTGGGAAACCGAAGTCGCACGGGCGTAATACCGACCACATAACCCCAAAAATCATGTGCCGATGGTCTATAAAAATTGTGGTCATATGGTCACTAACACCACATTCCCTATACGCCACTTGGCGTGAAGGGGCTCTTTACTTTTATATATATTTGTTGTGGCCCAGTTTTACTGTTTTGAGCCAAGAAATCAGAAGCACGTGTTAAACTTTTAATGCTAATTATTGACGTCACAGTGTTTCTTTCAAGTTAATTATTTGTGGCCAAGTTATCTTGGTTTTTCTTAAATATATTTTATAATTTATTCGCTGTGAAGTACAACAAATTACGTAACGAAGCATTGACATTAGATGGCGACATTTTGAGCCAGAGCCATATTTGTTTTCCTTTCCAGCTCTCTGTATATCACCATCATTTACCTTGTAAATGTCACAGGTAATTACGCACAGGATGTGAAATTGCGCAAACTCGGTGAAAACTCAATTATGGCTAGAGGAAAAATGTAACACTGGATGTGCACACTTTCAAACACTTTCTTGCTCACAAATTGTTATTCTTCTGTTTCTTTTCTTGCTTAACTTATGTCAGTGTTGACATTACTGTTACAATTTGAGTGAAACGTTTACAGATTTTCTTTCCATATATCCTGTACCTGTTTCCAAGAAAGTAGGTTAAATACAAAAATAAAAATGTTCAAACCCAATGTTAAGTCAGTCCTATTATATGGCCGTGAAACATGGAGAAGAACAAAATTGACAATCGTGAAGATACAGACTTTCATTAATGGATTCTTACGCAGAATAAAAGAATAGAAATGGCAGGACAAAATCACTAACATAGAATTATGGAAATGTACCAGTCAAATACCAGTGGATAAAGAGATACAGCGAAGATGATGGCGCTGGATAGGATACACAATGCGGAAGCCAACTGAGAGTATTACACAGCAGGCCCTTTTTTTGAATCCCCATGGGAAAAGACGAAGAGGAAGACCAAGGAATTCTTGGAGAAGACAGATAGAAGCAAAGATGAAAATGATGGGGAAGACATGAAATGATCTTTAAAGAATGGCAAGTACCAAAACGACTTGGAAAGTGTTTTTTGAAGACCTATGCTCCACAGGGAGCTGAAAGATAGAAGAAGAAGAAGATTACAGACTTATGCGTTGGTAACTGAATGGTTCGTAAAATGTAAACATTTAAAAAAAAAATACAAGGTCTGTTCAGGCCAGTTTGTGTGTCCTTCTTTTTATTCATAAAAGTGTGATCGATACTAGGAATTGCTCCTTTTATTTGTTGCTTTTTGTAAAAGTCTGTTCCTGTTTTAGCTTAGTTCTTGCTTCCTGTTGGTAGTTTCGAATTCATTTTTTAAAAATTCTGGCTTCGTACATAATCATGCCTATTTTTTAAAATCTTGATTCTTGCTTTGCTTAAATTTAGGTCAATGTTCTGTTTTCATTCTTTCTCTAACAGAACTTGTGTCAATTTTCTGTTTTCATTCTTTCTCTGACAGAACTTATGTCAATGTTCTGTTTTCATTCTTTCTCTAACAGAACTTATGTCAATGTTCTGTTTTCATTCTTTCTCTAACAGAACTTGTGTCAATATTCCGTTTTCATTCTTTCTCTAACAGAACTTATGTCAATGTTCTGTTTTAATTCTTTCTCTAACAGAACTTGTGTCAATGTTTTCTGTTCATTCTTTCTCTAACAGAACTTATGTCAATGTTCGGGACTTGACTAGAAGCGTGTAAATATTTTAGTTGAGACTCCTTTCATGAAAACGTGTGCTAGTGTTCTGCACTCTGTTATAGCTGTCTTGTCAACACATTTCTGTTGGACGTTCTTGAATAAATTGTATTGCTATCATAACCAAATATCGATAAAATAAACAAAACACAAATGTCAGATGGTATGTGACATTTTGTAGATCACCTTCTAGTCTTTGCTAGAACACATGTATTTTATTCCTGTGCTATTTTCTTAGGCTTCTTCTGAAGAGCACTGACTATAACAATAATTCAAGAGAGCTGTGAGGAATGTTCAATGTTTACTATCACCTTAATGTTTCAGTGGTGTACGCTGCCAATGCCAGGAGACATCCCAAGTACCTGTCCGGCGAGTGGACGGAAGAGCAGACTCTACGGTACTTTCTGGACGGGTTGGACACACCTGGCAACCCGGACGGGGAAGTTACCCGAGAGGTATTATTAACGATGATAAATTAAATGTATTTTAAAATAGGCCAGTGTGATGGGTCACGTTAAGTAGACAACATTAGAGCATTACATTAAACCCAAGCAGATAAAATGCAAGCATTAAACTAAGTAATCAATTGCTATTAAGTTGATCTTCTTCCTCTTTCCTTCCTCATTTACTTTTTAGCGTCGAGGAAAGAAATCTATTGTATTCTTTTTGCCCCATCTGTCGACCTGTGCAGTTGTTATGTTTCCTAGTGTTTCTAATATTCTATCTCGTAGTCGTCCCTTGAGCCTTGTTTTCTCGCGATGCTCATTAAAAGTTCATTATGTTGTGTTTCTATGAAGCCACCATCGGTTGTATTTTTATGTATTCTATGGCAGAAATTATTCCCAGCTTTTTTTCTCAGTTCTTCATTTCGTATCTTATCTCTCAGACTGTTTCCTGTCATTTGTCTAAGACATTTCATGCCATTTCGGTTATTTTTCTTCTTGAGTCTAGAGTCAACGTCTGGCATTGGTAAACGACACCGGATGGACATTGTTTTGTTGGGTGTTCGTTTTGCCTTATTACCTTGTTGTACAACAGTAGTAACAGTTGTCCCATGATTCGAAAAGCTTTGTTGCATCTTGTGTCTATTTCTGCAGCTTGTGAATTGACGTTTTTCACTAGATGTTCTTGATATTTAAATACCTCCACTTGTTTTAATTGTCTGCTGTCTATTGTTACGTCGATGTTCTGTTTCTCTTTTGCAACATTTATGACTTCTGTTTTGTTAATGTCGATTATTATGCTGTATTGAGTTCATGTGCTGTTAAGAGTTCTTGTAGGCCTTCTATCTTTCATTTATCCATGTATTAGTGCTTTACCGTTTACAAACATAAACTTGTTAATCTCTTCTGTCTCTGATGGGTTGGCAAACTTACATATTTACTCTGTTACTTAAATAGATGAAGACACAATAATACATTAAGTTTATACAATTTGATCACTTAGTAAAAACGGATAAATACAGAACACTTCTTTCAACTCAATTCATTTCAGTTTGTGCATGTGAAGCAGTCGAAATTATCTACCGTTACACTAACTTGACAAACATCAAATGTATTCAGTAAAGTAGACACAACTTGAGTATTAAATTTGATAGTTTAAAGTCAAGCATAAATTAAAGAGCCTCTGACTGAGTAAGATAGAAACAAGTAGAAATTGTTGAAATGTTATTCAAAAAGTTTATAAATAAATAAATTAGTGGAATTGATGCAATAAAATATTTCCCAATTAAATTACACGTGTCATTTAACGATTTTATGTTGATCGTGGAAAATTATTCCAGGAAATGCGGTGTTTATCAGTTGATATTTCCATTTCTGGATATGTTTTGATATCATCGAAGTTATTGATATTAATAATAAGCTTTCGTTCGAGTGGCTATAGGGACCCATACAGCGAGGGGGGAAATGAATAAAGCCACTGTTACCTGCCACGCATGTCGTAAGAGGCGACTAAAAAGGTTTGAAATCGTCGTCTATGCTGTAGAGTATTGCGTGCACGGAATGACCTTGTCAACAGAGTTTACTGATGCATTTTGGGAAATGCTGTGACAAGTGGTGGAGCGGATATGGGATATTCCTGACTGCAATGAAACTGGTTCCATATGAGCTTTTACTAGAGCATACACATATGACATACGCATAGGACAAACACATAAGACAACACATAAGACATAGACATAGGAAATACACATTGGATATACGCTTAGGACATAATCGTAGGACATGCACATAGGATATACGCTTAGGACATATGCATAGGACATGCACATAGGACATGCACATATGATATACGCTTAGGATATATGCATAGGACATGCACATAAAACATGCACATAGAACATGCACATAGGATATGCGCTTAGGATATATGCATAGGGCATGCACATAAAACATGCACATAGAACATGCACATAGGATATGCGCTTAGGACATACACATAGGACATGCACATATGACATGCACATATGATATACGCATAGGACATGCACATAGGATATGCACATATGACATGCACATAGGATATGCACATAGGACATGTACAAGGGTATACGCATAGGACATTACATAGGACATGCACATAGGACATGCACATAGGATATGCACATAGGACATGCACATAGGATATACGCATAGGACATGCACATAGGATATACGCATAGGACATGCACATAGGATATGCACATAGGATATGCACATAGGATATGCACATAGGGTATGTACATAGAACATGCACATAGGACATGCACATAAGACATGCACATAGGACATGCACATATGACATGCACATAGGACATGCATATATGGCTGTTTTGTTTTGTTATTTCAGGAGTTCATGAACTACTATGCTGGAGTCAGCGCCACAGTTGATGACGATTGTTTCTTTGACATGATGATAAGGGCCCTCTACGGACTTCCTGCAATTAAAAGTAAAGCCAAGCGTTGATTGGTTCCCACGTGTCCAATAGCCTTCACCCTTCTCCCCATCCGTTCAAGACCATGACAAGGATACATCATTCTGAACAAACATGGGCGCCATCATGAGCTTCACAAAGCTTTTCAACTTTGCATCTTGCGTGATTTTATCATATCTATGTCGTGAAGCGTCGTGGGGAGAAGCTCTATTTTGTATCCTAAAACAGGCGTTCTTCAACAGCTGTCTTGTTAGTCTGTGCCCCTGGGAGATTTGTCTAATATCCTCTATCCGTTTTAATCTTAATATTTCTATCACCCTGAGCGTCGTGGGGAGATGCAGTTTTCTATCCTCAGGCACGTGTTCTACAACAGCCGTCATGTTAGCTCGTGCCGATGGCAGAATTTTGTTACACTCTTTATCCATTTGACTCATTTCTCTTTCTATCACCCTGAGCGTCGTGGGGAGATGCAGTTTTCTATCCTCAGGCACATGTTCTACAACAGTCGTCCTGTTAGCTCATGCCGCTGGCAGAATTCTGTTACACTCTTTATCCATTTGACTCATTTCTCTTTCTATCACACTGAGACCATGTGGTCATTCTTGCAGATGCCGCTGGTTAGGTTCTCATCCACGGCTGTTTGATGCAATCTCAAAGTGACATTTTAATTCTAATTCTAAAAATCTTGCACTTCTTATAAGTCAAGATCCCCGTAACAAACTACATTCCACTCGTTCATAAAATTGATCAATTGTGAAAGTGGTTCTATTTGTGTTACAAGTGAAGTGTTGATATTCAAACCATATCAAATTGTCCTAAAAACGATAAGGACTTTATAATACATAGATTTCCCTATAATCTATTCACCCCTTCCGATGTATTTCCTATATTCCTTTCTATAGTTTCTACTGTCATTTATATTTACTGTTATCACTTCCTCTTCGATTTTAATTCTGTAGTGACATACATTTTTGTCTCATATTTTAATGTTATTTTATATTATTTTAGAATTGATTCACTTAAATAAAATTAGTTCATTTTATATTGTTAAGGTACCGGTGTTCATCCAGCCTATAAAAATTTGTACCAGAGATTTTTCTGGGGAGTAAAGGCGGCCTGGCGTGATGCCGACCACATCACCCAAAATGTTATGTGGTCATAGAAAAAAAATATGGTCACTTACACCATATTCCCACACGCCTAGCAAGGTGTGGAGGGAACCTGTACTTTACTTTTACTTTATACAATATATATATTTTTTTTGGTGGGGGGGGTGGTTTATTTATTTCTGTTTTCTTTTCAAGTTTCTAGAATTCTTGTCTTATACCCGTTTTATTATTGCATTCTTATAATTCTTGTCTTATTTCTATTCTCTTATATTTTTTTAAAATTTATAATTATTATCTAATGTGTAATGAGAGATCGTGGACGACAAAGAGAGAATATACTTGATAGCTTAGTATCATGGCATGGAAAACAGTCAACAACAGAACTGATACGATGTACTGTAGATAGAAGATTGTGGAAAGACATGATCGCCAACGCCAACCGGTATGGCACATGATGATGATAATCTAATGTGTTTTTGTTGTTGTGATATTTATGTAATTTTTCTGTGAATGCTGTTCTATAGCAACATTTCCATATTAGTATCTGCAAATGCTTTTCTATAGTAACATTTCCATATTAGTATCTGCAAATGCTTTTCTATAGCAACATTTCCATATTAGTATCTGCAAATGCTTTTCTATAGCAATATTTATATACTGAATGCTGTTTTATTAATTATTTTAAAATATTTAACCTAAAGCTGTTTCCTTTGATTTCTTCTCCACCTGATTTCTTAACTGTCAATGGTAATTAGCAGCAATCTTTCTGAGAACTCATCTGCCAGTTGCTTTTAATTAGCGATTAGAATAATTAAAGTTGTGAACACTCAGCCATACAAAACAAGATTTGCTCATTTTAATACATAAACGTGCCTGTTAAAACAAAAACACAGTAGCATGAGTTGGTGGCAGACTTTAATAATAGGTTACACATAATATATCAACTATCTTATATATATATCTTATGCAACAAATCTATGTCAATAAAAATGAGAAAGAGAGTTCATCGGTGCTATATAGAACCAATTCTGACCTATGGAAGCGAATCATGGACAGTAGACAAACGAATGAAAACACGATTAGAGGCCACATAGATGGGATTTCTCAGAAGAATGTTGAAAGTTCCCTGAACAGCTAAAAAGACCAATGAGGAAGTTCTCAAAGAGGCCAACACAAAAAGGGAGCTCTTAAAACATCAGAAAGAAGCAATCAACATTTTTTGGGCATATCATGAGAAGAGGAAAGTTGGAATACTTGGTTACAACTGGCAAAATAAAAGGAAAGAGAGATCGCGGGCGACAAAGAGAGAAAATACTAGATAGCTTGGTGTCATGGCATGGAAAACAGTCAACAACAGAACTGATACGATGCACTGTAGATAGAAGATTGTGGAGGGACATGATCACCTACGCCAACCGGTATGGTACATGATGATAATATATAAACTATCTCTACATCTATGTATCATCATAATGAGCCTTATTGGTTGGCATAGACGATCAAGTCCTTCCACAATTCTCTGTTTTTAGTTTATCTTATCAATCATTTTTTTGACTGATTACCGAGTAACAACATCACGCTATCTAGTGTCTTCCCTATGTGCTTTCCGCAATCTTTCACTGTATTTTGCCAGTTGTAACCAAGTATTCCAACTTTCCTCTTCTCATGATGTGCTCCAAAAATGTCAAATTGAATCTTTCTGATGTTTTTAGGGGCGCTCTGTTTGAATATCTTCGTTGTTCTGTTTAGCTGCTCATGAAACTGTGAACTTTCTTCTGAGAAATCCTATCCCTGTGCCCTCTAATCGTCATTTCATTTGTTTGTCTATGTCCATAATTCACATCTATAGGTCAGAATTGGCACTATGTGGTCCAGATGAGCTCTCTCTTTCATAACTATTGACATAGACTTGTTGTACAAAACGTTTTTCATTTTCTGAAATGCTGTTATGTTATTCTGTTCAACTTTTTATTTCTGTGCTGCATCTTCTGCCGGATTTTATTCTTACACTTGTAAATGTGCTATATGTTTGTACATAATTTAAATCAATTTATTTGTACATGATTGAAATACATTTATTTGTACATGATTGAAATACATTTATTTGTACATGATTGAAATACGTTTATTTGTACATGATTTAAATACATTTATTTGTACTTGATTGAAATACATTTATTTGTACATGATTGAAATAAATTTATTTGTACATGATTGAAATAAATTTATTTGTACATGATTGAAATAAATTTATTTGTACATGACTGAAATAAATTTATCTGTACATGATTGAAATACATTTATTTGTACATGATTGAAATAAATTTATTTGTACATGACTGAAATAAATTTATTTGTACATGATTGAAATAAATTTATTTGTACATGACTGAAATAAATTTATTTGTACATGATTGAAATAAATTTATTTGTGCATGATTGAAATAAATTTATTTGTACATGACTGAAATAAATTTATTTGTACATGACTGAAATAAATTTATTTGTACATGACTGAAATAAATTTATTTGTGCATGATTGAAATAAATTTATTTGTACATGACTGAAATAAATATATTTGTACAAGAAGTATGATTTAAAATATTACATTTTAAAAATATGTATATATAGAGTGCGAATGTTTATGCATTATTGTATGTGCTCGATATATTTGAGTTTGACAAATATGAGCATTTATAAACACGTATGTATATATCTGTATATGTAACACAGACATACACAAAGCCAGAACACATTTCATTATTATTGTTCTTATTAAATGAAAAAAGATATATTTTTACCTATGAAAGATACAATGTTTTTATGCTTGACTGCTTTCAAATAAACAAGAAGCTTTAAATAGCGTGAGTGTATTTTTTATTTGATTTGTGTGAACCATAATTTGATAGCCGTCATCTGGCAACATCGCTTTCTGTCTCTGGTTTTGTTGAGGCGTTCTGACAGACTTAACCGACAATCTTTTTGCTCATCCATCGCACTTTAAATCCTCATGACTGTCAAGCGTCATCATTCATCATGATCAAGTGCCATCCCCATTGGCGTATGTGATGCCTTCACAGCATTATGTCTCTACAATGTTTAATCTACTGCGTATTCCCTACCGCGCTATTTCTAAGGCAGATTGATAGTTTTTCCCTCTCTGTTACTTTGGCTGGTGCTATTCTGCGTTAAAAAAAAAAAATTTGCTGCATCATCATCGTCATCGAGTGCCATCTCCACAACGAAGGTTGTCTACCATAGAACGCCATTCTGCTCTGTCTCTTGCTTTGATGGTGCAGGTTGTCATAGGCTGGTTTGTCCATCTTTTGATGTCACTCGTCCATGTTAGTCTTGGTCTGCCTCTGCCAAACTAATGCTGCATCACACTAATCTTATACAGAAAACTTCAAATTGGTGACACTGGCATTTGCATTTGTGGAGTGGCTCAGAAAAATCTTAAATTTGATTGGTTCAGAGAGATTCGAACTCGCAGTTTTTGTGATCGCTCTGAACCGAATGAAGAGACATTTATGAAAGTTTCAAGAAACGTTATGGATATATCATGTCACAGGTAGTTCAAAGAGCAAAACAGCAATAAAGTCAACAGTGAAAGAAGTTCGAGAGTTCTAAAGTCAACATAAAAAAAAATATATAAAAACAAGATACACATGACAAAAGAATTAAAAATAAATTGTAGTCAGAACATATTTCGCGCCGCAGTTGTTAGCTGAGAATATTGCACAAAAGACAGATGTTTGGAATCATCATGGAAGGTGCCGTCGGATGTGTTGAGCCGAAAGACGCAAATGTCGCAGTAAAACTGCAAACTTCAACACAACACATTTACGCCCACTTAACGTCCTTCTAAGGACGGATGACGAAGCAAACAATCAGTTCCCCTGTAGTAGTCATTGAGTGAACGCAAGAAATGAAGAAACAAAGAATGGAACAAAGAAAGAAAGAAATAGACCTGGTAAGCTGACAAAAAGGAAGGACAAAAATACTCGCAGAAGAGAGATAGACACGGAGATTAAAAAGATGATGAAGACATCTTAGGAGATTGGTACAAAAAAAAAACAACGTTTTTGTCGACCTGTGCTCGGTTGGAGGAGAAGGCAAAGAAGAGAAAAATTATGACAAAATAAAAATTAAAAAAATAATCGTGTAGAAAATATGCAAGAGGTGTAAAATAGCTGTAAATAAGCATTAGGTCTTTTGAAAAGGTAAAAAAAAATTGCGTAAAAACATAAATTGAACGCATAATGTTGCAGTCGCTAACTGTTAAATAAACCTCGTTACTATCTCTTAAATTATCAATTTTTGCTCCCACCAGACATAATTCTATTAGCCACCAAACGCAGGTGATAAAAAATTTCAGAATTTGGTTGTGGCACCATCCTAAGTTATGTTTTGCGCAGACACAAATATAGCTCGATCTCTACTATCAATTTGGAAGCAAAATTTGAACATTTTCTATCAAAGTGTGACCTATGGGTGCCCACAGTTTTATGAGCTCACACAAAGAAATAAATCATTTCGTAAAGTCAAATTCAAAATCAAATCTTTACATGAACATTTTTTTCCGGTGGAAGGGGTTACAGAATTTCGGTGCTGTGGTAAAGCTGCTATAGACTAGGCCAAGATGCCTCACAGTATCTGGGAGGAAAGTTGTCAGCGACTCATAGCTGACCGCATGCGCCAGGTTCTCATCTGATCAGGATGCTACAGGGCATCCACGTGCTGGTTGTGTGCTAGCGAGTTGACCAAGTGAGTAGGGGAAGGTAATCCAGCATCCACAATTAAAATGTTCAATTTGGATATCTTGGGTCGAAAGTCGTAGATATCATTCATGCTGTAAAACACAAAACAACGTATCTTCGATCACGTAATGCTCATTCAAGGGCGGACGATGAAGAGGAGTAGTCATCAAGTAACGCAAGACACACAAATAAAGAAAGAAAATGTGAACATTTTTATTTTTCTGTTGGGGGGAACTAGTAGCCTCGAGACAGAGAGGTTGCTGGTTCAAATCCCGGCTGCACCAGCTAGGATTTTTATTTATGATTTCTCTCACCTGCAACCACCCCTGGTCTCAGCAGCGAAACCCGGCTTGAAACGGCAATTACTCATAGACGGTAAAAATGAGTACCTCCGAAGACGGAGTTATCTGCCTGTGCGGCGAGGGACCACTATGCACACGGCTGCCAGTGAAAAACGGATTAACACGTAAAATACAGTTCCTAGTCCCTAGGGACATCGTCCGAGGTAAAAGCAGGCGAACGCAAAAAGAACAAAAATTCTGTTGTTTACTTTCCTGAAATTTATTTTAATTCAGAGAGTATGCGTTGCCTTTTTCTATTTGGACAAAACAGAAAATCAATTTCAAAGACAAATTAATTGAAACACAAGAGCACATAACATATAAAACACATTACGAAAAACATAACGGTATTAAACAGTCTTCCAAAAATGAAATAACTGTAACTACTTAGGCAAGAATTGTTTGAAATATGGCGCAATTTAATCCACTTAAAAAAGCACATAAAAATAAATCAATGTTTTCAACAATTAAATATTCAGAAAATAATCAAATTACCAATATCATTGCTGCTGAAAGACTTTAACACTTCAAATATTCAAATTATTATTATTTTTGTCTGACAATGAAAGAAGGCAACAGATGAGATATACGTTGTTTTCTAAAACAAAAATAAATAGTTAACACCTTTTCAAAACATCCTTTTAATCTGGAAAATGTTCTCTTTTGTATAATAAACGTAAGAATAATAATACTATTTTTCTTCCCTCTCCTCGTCATCATAGAGCACTTTAGCCAAAGGCGCAGGCGACCATGTCCCTTCAAATGGTGTTCATGATCAGTTAGTTCTACAATTGATATCTTTGTGTCCTGGACTGTCTACTATTTGATGTTATCGTCTAATTCTGATTTGTCTTCTATTTTTTCCTTTTGTTGCATCATTTATTAAGTTCTTCTCTACTCACGATTTGACTAAATAAAGTAGACTGCGTTTTGTTCTCAGGCGCTTTAAACGTTCGTTCGTTTTTCATCAATGATTAAATCAATGACTAACATGAACATCAATGACTAAATCGATGACTACCATGTACATCAATGACTAAATCGATGACTACCATCTACATCAATGACTAAATCAAAGACTACCATGTACATCAATGACTAAATCAAAGACTACTATGCACATCAAAGATTAACTGTACATCAATGACTAAATCAAAGACTACCATGTACATCAATGACTAAATCAAAGACTACCATCTACATCAATGACTAAATCAAAGACTACCATGTACATCAATGACTAAATCAAAGACTACCATCTACATCAATGACTAAATCAAAGACTACTATGCACATCAATGATTACCTGTACATCAATGACTAAATCAAAGACTACTATGTACATCAATTACTACTATGTACATCAAAGACTACTATGTACATCAATGACTACCATGTACATCAATGACTAAATCAAAGACTACCATGTACATCAATGACTAAATCAAAGACTACTATATACATCAATGACTACTATATACTTCAATGACTACTATATACATCAATGACTACTATATACATCAATGAGTACTATATACATCAAAGACTACTATGTACATCAAAGACTGCTATGCACATCAATGATTACCTGTACACCGATGACTAAATTAATTACTACTCTACAAATCAATGACTTCTATGTACACCGATGACTTCCATGTACATCAATAATTACTATGTACATCAATGACTAAATCAATAACTACTATCTACATCAATAACTACTATGTACATCAATGACTAAATCAAAGACTACCATCTACATCAATGACTACTAAGTACATCAACGTTTAGTATTGACATCTTCCCGTGGTGTGTCTGGAAACGAAGTCTGGCCAAGAAGGTTTGAGTCGAAGAGGAACGATAGCCTGGTATCTAAAAATGACTTGGTGTAGTCGGATGTACTGAGCAGTTTGTTGGAAAACCAAATGCGTCGTAAATACGTCCATTTCATCATCATCATCGAGTGATGTCTCCGCAACGAAGGTTGGCTACCATGGATCGCCATTCTACTCTTTCTCTTGCTTTGATGGTGCAGTTTGTTATAGATTGACTTGTCCATCTTTTGATGTTACTCGTCCATGTTAGTTTTGGTCTGCCTCTGCCTCTTTTACCTAGTATTTTCCTTTCCAATATTACTTTTAGTAGGCTGTTGTGTTTTTTAACGTGTCCCAAAATTGTCATTTGTCTTGTTCTAATTGTATTTAGTAGTTCTCTTTTTATTTTTAGCTGTTTTAAAACCCCATCGTTTGTTTTCTTTTCTTTCCATCCAATTCTACCTAATCTTCTGTAAATCCACATTTCAAAGGCTTCAATTTTCTGTTGTTTTCTTGTCTAATGTCCATGTTTCTGCCCCATACAGGAATATTGAGAAGATGTAATATTTTGCTATTCTTAATTTCAGCCCAACGTCCTTGTAACGTCCTTTAAAGGCAATAACTTAAATACAATTTTGTACCCACGTATACTTTCTCAGTAATTCAAGTAATTAACTCAAGAAGGTCCAAATGACTGTGCTCGAAGGTTGGGGTCTCTGAAGAGGTCAAGGTTGATTAAAAGGTGCTTCATTTTTGTGCCAGGACATTCGAATGTAAGAGGCAGTGAACACGCAGATAGGCTCGCTGGGATAGTTTTTGTGGGGAATGGCTGAACAATGGACAACAGTGTCATTCTAAATGCCCTCAAGACGATAGAACGAGTAAGTTGTTAAGGAAATGAATTTGAATTTGCAACTTTGAAAATACTGTAAGTATAACACGTCAAAATGGCGAATGGATAAGAAAACAAGTAAAGCAACACCGAATGAGAACAGGGATTGTTGTCAGCAAACTCTGAGGGAAGTGTGTTAGTGAACTCAGCGCTTGAGCTGTCTGATGAGCAGTGAAGATGATCTGTCGATAACTAGGGGTGGGAAAGGTGGAGCATGAGTAGCTTTTGAATGAATGCTACGAGAAGAAGATGGTAATGGTGAGAGAAGAAATTAAGACGACCCTCATTTAAATCTCTCTTTCTCTCTCTTTCCCTCTCTCGCGCGCTCTCTCTCTCTCCTTCTCTCTCTTTCTCTCCCTCTCTCTCACTCATTTTTAAGCTGTTCATTTTCTAGTCCAACACTAAAGAGCTATAGGACGTGCGAAAGAATGTTCTAAAAATAGCAGCACCGTCTTCACCGCATTTTGTTTAACTGGTAAAACTTCTCACTAAACGGCCCATCATCTCCAACATACCTGAGATGGCAAGCTTACTGGGGAGAACAAATTCCATTTTCCATTTTCTTTTTTAAAAAAAGAACTGCAGTTTTTTTAAAAATCAGTTAACAGAGGTGCTCAAACAGGTGATCAAATGTAATCAAAAGGTCCCAAAAGTTGTAAGGAAACTGGGGTTTCTGAAAGAAATACAGGCTGTTTATAAAGTCGATGTGCAATGGCTTGAAAAAATATTTTGGAAATTACGTTTCGATTGATGAATTTTACGTCATGATATTCAGTGCCCATAATTCCGTCTGCAGCATAACACAGCAGCCGGTTGTTACATTCATGGTTTCATTGCCGAAAGGAAATCGTGTTAAACATTGAAAACAGGGTATATTTGGTTGAACATGTCTACTGTAATGGTGGCAGATAAAGTAAAAAAAAAAAGGTAAAGTACCCCCTTCACGCAAAGTGCCGTATAGGGGATATGGTGTTAGTGACCATAAATTTTACAGACCTTCAGCATATGATTTTTGATAATGTGGTCGGTATTACTCCCGTGCCGCTTTACTTTCCCAGAAAAAAGTCCGGTACCATCACAGGCTGGGTGAACCTGGAAGCCGTCGGTTGGGATCGAACCCTACCTCTTGTCCTTTGTAGTCCAGTTCACTAATCACTGAGCTATCGCGGCTACCTTTCTATCCACAGTGCATCGTATCAATTTTGTTGTTGACCGTTTTCCATGCCATGACACCAAGCTATCCAGAATTTTCTCTGGATTATTAAAGTATTACTGTCATTAATTGTGAGCACGTTATTCATGACATACACAGATATTAAAACAACTCATGTCCCATAATACATTCCCACCATCTTGTCAGCAGAATTCTATGTTCCACTTTCCCTGCGTGTCTCTATGTCGTTATCTTTCTGCTTCATTTGGTCTTTGGGGTGGAATTGCTCAATCATGTTTCACCACACAATCACGTCGTGACAAATAGCAAATATTCATCACCTTCAGCTCGAAACAAAATTTGGAGTAGTCAAAAGACCATCCTATAATTTTATACACAAGATGTTCCACAGCTACAGGCGCATTGTGTGTCAGTGTTCCCTAGAGTTTGGCTTTTCGTGGCAAGGCACTGTGCCACTGAGTACGGGTTTGATCCTGCTTCTGTCCATATATTGTTCTTTGTTGTTTTCTGTTGTTAATTATTTGTCAATTTTTCCGAGTGCTGTAAACATACCTCTTCCTCTGAATTGATACACTGTGTGTCATCAGCTTGCTGGAACTGCCCCAAATGCTCCAGATACGTCAAGCA